>NW_024121455.1:1270082-1328707 GCF_016745375.1 Pimephales promelas
GAAAAAACGATAAGGGGTAACACGTCGGTTTTTTTTCGGGTCGAAATTTTGAGTTTCGATATCTCAGCTCTGGAAGGGTAGAGCTCCATTGCGCTCAGGTCAAAGTCTCGTGGGCCCTCTATCAGTAATCCAGAGTTTTGAGAAGATTGGAGAAACTTGAATTTTCGCCAAAACTGAAAAAAACGTAAGGGGTAACACTGTCGTTTTTTTTTTCGGGTCGAAATTTTGAGTTTCGATATCTCAGCTCTGGAAGGTCTAGAGCCTCCATTTTTGCGCTCAGGTTCAAGTCTCGCGGCCCTCTATCATAATCCAGAGTTTTGAGAAGATTGGAGAAACTTGATTTTTCGCCAAAAACTGAAAAAAACGTAAGGGGTAACACTGTCGTTTTTTTTTTCGGGTCGAAATTTTGAGTTTCGATATCTCTAGCTCTGGAAGGGTCTAGAGCCTCCATTTTTGCGCTCAGGTCAAAGTCTCGCGGCCTCTATCATAATCCAGAGTTTTGAGAAGATTGGAGAAACTTGATTTTTCGCCCAAAAAACTGAAAAAAAGTAAGGGTAACACTGTCGTTTTTTTTTCGGGTCGAAATTTTGAGTTTCGATATCTCAGCTCTGGAAGGGTCTAGAGCCTCCATTTTTGCGCTCAGGTCAAGTCTCGCGGCCTCTATCATAATCCAGAGTTTTGAGAAGATTGGAGAAACTTGATTTTTGCCCGAAAATGAAAAAAAACGTAAGGGGTAACACTGTCGTCGTTTTTTTTTCGGGTCGAAATTCTTGAGTTTCGATATCTCAGCTCTGGAAGGGTCTAGAGCCTCCATTTTTGCGCTCAGGTCAAAGTCTCGCGGCCTCTATCATAATCCAGAGTTTTGAGAAGATTGGAGAAACTTGATTTTCGCGCCCGAAAACTGAAAAAAACGTAAGGGGTAACACTGTCGTTTTTTTTTCGGGTCGAAATTTTGAGTTTCGATATCTCAGCTCTGGAAGGGTCTAGAGCCTCCATTTTTGCGCTCAGGCAAAGTCTCGCGGCCCTCTATCATAATCCAGAGTTTTGAGAAGATTGGAGAAACTTATTTTTTCGCCGAAACGAAAAAAAAACGTAAGGGGTAACACTGTCGTTTTTTTTTTTCGGGTCGAAATTTGAGTTTCGATATCTCAGCTCTGGAAGGGTCTAGAGCCTCCATTTTTGCACTCAGGTCAAAGTCTCTCGGCCCTCTATCATAATCCAGAGTTTTGAGAAGATTGGGAGAACTTGATTTTTCGCCCGAAAATGAAAAAAACGTAAGGGGTAACACTGTCGTTTTTTTTTCGGGTCGAAATTTTGAGTTTCGATATCTCAGCTCTGGAAGGGTCTAGAGCCTCCATTTTTGCGCTCAGGTCAAAGTCTCGCGGCCTCTATCATAATCCAGAGTTTTGAGAAGATTGGAGAAATTGATTTTTTCCGCCCGAAAACTGAAAAAAACGTAAGGGGTAACACTGTCGTTTTTTTTTTCGGTCGAAATTTTGAGTTTCGATATCTCAGCTCTGGAAGGGTCTAGAGCCTCCATTTTTGCGCTCAGGTCAAAGTCTCGCGGCCTCTCTATCATAATCCAGAGTTTTGAGAAGATTGGAGAAACTTATTTTTCGCCCGAAAACTGAAAAAAAACGTAAGGGGTAACACTGTCGTTTTTTTTCGGGTCGAAATTTTGAGTTTCGATATCTCAGCTCTGGAAGGGTCTAGAGCCTCCATTTTTGCGGCTCAGGTCAAAGTCTCGCGGCCCTCTATCATAATCCAGAGTTTTGAGAAGATTGGAGAAACTTGATTTTTCGCCGAAAACTGAAAAAAACGTAAGGGTAACACTGTCGTTTTTTTTCGGGTCGAAATTTTGAGTTTCGATATCTCAGCTCTGGAAGGGTCTAGAGCCTCCATTTTTGCGCTCAGGTCAAAGTCTCGCGGCCCTCTATCATAATCCAGAGTTTTGAGAAGATTGGAGAAACTTGATTTTTCGCCCGAAAACGAAAAAAACGTAAGGGGTAACACTGTCGTTTTTTTTTCGGGTCGAAATTTTGAGTTTCGATATCTCAGCTCTGGAAGGGTCTAGAGCCTCCATTTTTTGCGCTCAGGTCAAAGTCTCGCGGCCCTCTATCATAATCCAGAGTTTTGAGAAGATTGGAGAAACTTGATTTTTCGCCCGAAAACTGAAAAAAACGTAAGGGGTAACACTGTCGTTTTTTTTTCGGGTCGAAATTTTGAGTTTCGATATCTCAGCTCTGGAAGGGTCTAGAGCCTCCATTTTTGCGCTCAGGTCAAAGTCTCGCGGCCCTCTATCATAATCCAGAGTTTTGAGAAGATTGGAGAAACTTGATTTTCGCCCGAAAACGGAAAAAAACGTAAGGGGTAAACTGTGTCGTTTTTTTTTTCGGGTCGAAATTTTGAGTTTCGATATCTCAGCTCTGGAAGGGTCTAGAGCCTCCATTTTTGCGCTCAGGTCAAAGTCTCGCGGCCCTCTATCATAATCCAGAGTTTTGAGAAGATTGGAGAAACTTGATTTTTCGCCCGAAAACTGAAAAACGTAAGGGGTAACACTGTCGTTTTTTTTTCGGGTCGAAATTTTGAGTTTCGATATCTCAGCTCTGGAAGGGTCTAGAGCCTCCATTTTGCGCTCAGGTCAAAGTCTCGCGGCCCTCTATCATAATCCAGAGTTTTGAGAAGATTGGAGAAACTTGATTTTTCGCCCAAAAACTGAAAAAAACGTAAGGGGTAACACTGTCGTTTTTTTTTTGGGTCGAAATTTTGAGTTTCGATATCTCAGCTCTGGAAGGGTCTAGAGCCTCCATTTTTGCACTCAGGTCAAAGTCTCATGCCCCTCTATCATAATCCAGAGTTTTGAGAAGATTGGAGAAACTTGATTTTTCGCCCAAAACTGAAAAAAACGTAAGGGGTAACACTGTCGTTTTTTTTTTCGGGTCGAAATTTTGAGTTTCGATATCTCAGCTCTGGAAGGGTCTAGAGCCTCCATTTTTGCGCTCAGGTCAAAGTCTCGCGGCCCTCTATCATAATCCAGAGTTTTGAGAAGATTGGAGAAACTTGATTTTTCGCCCGAAAACTGAAAAAAACGTAAGGGGTAACACTGTCGTTTTTTTTTCGGGTCGAAATTTTGAGTTTCGATATCTCAGCTCTGGAAGGGTCTAGAGCCTCCATTTTTGCGCTCAGGTCAAAGTCTCGCGGCCCTCTATCATAATCCAGAGTTTGAGAAGATTGGAGAAACTTGATTTTTCGCCCGAAAACTGAAAAAAAACGTAAGGGGTAACACTGTCGTTTTTTTTTTCGGGTCGAAATTTTGAGTTTCGATATCTCAGCTCTGGAAGGGTCTAGAGCCTCCATTTTTGCGCTCAGGTCAAAGTCTCGCGGCCCTCTATCATAATCCAGAGTTTTGAGAAGATTGGAGAAACTTGATTTTTCGCCCGAAAACTGAAAAAAACGTAAGGGGTAACACTGTCGTTTTTTTTTTCGGGTCGAAATTTTGAGTTTCGATATCTCAGCTCTGGAAGGGTCTAGAGCCTCCATTTTTGCGCTCAGGTCAAAGTCTCGCGCCCTCTATCATAATCCAGAGTTTTGAGAAGATTGGAGAAACTTGATTTTTCGCCCGAAAACTGAAAAAAACGTAAGGGGTAACACTGTCGTTTTTTTTCGGGTCGAAATTTTGAGTTTCGATATCTCAGCTCTGGAAGGGTCTAGAGCCTCCATTTTTGCGCTCAGGTCAAAGTCTCGCGCCCTCTCTATCATAATCCAGAGTTTTGAGAAGATTGGAGAAACTTGATTTTTCGCCCGAAAAATGAAAAAAACGTAAGGGGTAACACTGTCGTTTTTTTTTCGGGTCGAAATTTTGAGTTTCGATATCTCAGCTCTGGAAGGGTCTAGAGCCTCCATTTTTGCGCTCAGGTCAAAGTCTCGCGGCCCTCTATCATAATCCAGAGTTTTGAGAAGATTGGAGAAACTTGATTTTTCGCCCGAAAACTGAAAAAAACGTAAGGGGTAACACTGTCGTTTTTTTTCGGGTCGAAATTTTGAGTTTCGATATCTCAGCTCTGGAAGGGTCTAGAGCCTCCATTTTTGCGCTCAGGTCAAAGTCTCGCGGCCCTCTATCATAATCCAGAGTTTTGAGAAGATTGGAGAAACTTGATTTTTCGCCCGAAAACTGAAAAAAACGTAAGGGGTAACACTGTCGTTTTTTTTTTCGGGTCGAAATTTTGAGTTTCGATATCTCAGCTCTGGAAGGGTCTAGAGCCTCCATTTTTGCGCTCAGGTCAAAGTCTCGCGGCCCTCTATCATAATCCAGAGTTTTGAGAAGATTGGAGAAACTTGATTTTTCGCCCGAAAAACTGAAAAAAACGTAAGGGGTAACACTGTCGTTTTTTTTTCGGGTCGAAATTTTGAGTTTCGATATCTCAGCTCTGGAAGGGTCTAGAGCCTCCATTTTTGCGCTCAGGTCAAAGTCTCGCGCCCTCTATCATAATCCAGAGTTTTGAGAAGATTGGAGAAACTTGATTTTTCGCCCGAAAACTGAAAAAAACGTAAGGGGTAACACTGTCGTTTTTTTTTTCGGGTCGAAATTTTGAGTTTCGATATCTCAGCTCTGGAAGGGTCTAGAGCCTCCATTTTTGCGCTCAGGTCAAAGTCTCGCGGCCCTCTATCATAATCCAGAGTTTTGAGAAGATTGGAGAAACTTGATTTTTCGCCGAAAACTGAAAAAAACGTAAGGGGTAACACTGTCGTTTTTTTTTTCGGGTCGAAATTTTGAGTTTCGATATCTCAGCTCTGGAAGGGTCTAGAGCCTCCATTTTTGCGCTCAGGTCAAAGTCTCGCGGCCCTCTATCATAATCCAGAGTTTTGAGAAGATTGGAGAAACTTGATTTTTCGCCAAAAAATGAAAAAAACGAAAGGGGTAACACTGTCGTTTTTTTTTCGGGTCGAAATTTTGAGTTTCGATATCTCAGCTCTGGAAGGGTCTAGAGCCTCCATTTTTGCACTCAGGTCAAAGTCTCGCGGCCCTCTATCATAATCCAGAGTTTTGAGAAGATTGGAGAAACTTGATTTTTCGCCCAAAAACTGAAAAAAACGTAAGGGGTAACACTGTCGTTTTTTTTTCGGGTCGAAATTTTGAGTTTCGATATCTCAGCTCTGGAAGGGTCTAGAGCCTCCATTTTTGCGCTCAGGTCAAAGTCTCGCGGCCCTCTATCATAATCCAGAGTTTTGAGAAGATTGGAGAAACTTGATTTTTCGCCCGAAAACTGAAAAAAACGTAAGGGGTAACACTGTCGTTTTTTTTTCGGGTCGAAATTTTGAGTTTCGATATCTCAGCTCTGGAAGGGTCTAGAGCCTCCATTTTTGCGCTCAGGTCAAAGTCTCGCGGCCCTCTATCATAATCCAGAGTTTGAGAAGATTGGAGAAACTTGATTTTTCGCCCGAAAACTGAAAAAAAACGTAAGGGGTAACACTGTCGTTTTTTTTTTCGGGTCGAAATTTTGAGTTTCGATATCTCAGCTCTGGAAGGGTCTAGAGCCTCCATTTTTGCGCTCAGGTCAAAGTCTCGCGGCCCTCTATCATAATCCAGAGTTTTGAGAAGATTGGAGAAACTTGATTTTTCGCCCGAAAACTGAAAAAAAACGTAAGGGGTAACACTGTCGTTTTTTTTTCGGGTCGAAATTTTGAGTTTCGATATCTCAGCTCTGGAAGGGTCTAGAGCCTCCATTTTTGCGCTCAGGTCAAAGTCTCGCGGCCCTCTATCATAATCCAGAGTTTTGAGAAGATTGGAGAAACTTGATTTTTCGCCCGAAAACTGAAAAAAACGTAAGGGGTAACACTGTCGTTTTTTTTTTCGGGTCGAAATTTTGAGTTTCGATATCTCAGCTCTGGAAGGGTCTAGAGCCTCCATTTTTGCGCTCAGGTCAAAGTCTCGCGGCCCTCTATCATAATCCAGAGTTTTGAGAAGATTGGAGAAACTTGATTTTTCGCCCGAAAAATGAAAAAAACGTAAGGGGTAACACTGTCGTTTTTTTTTCGGGTCGAAATTTTGAGTTTCGATATCTCAGCTCTGGAAGGGTCTAGAGCCTCCATTTTTGCGCTCAGGTCAAAGTCTCGCGGCCCTCTATCATAATCCAGAGTTTTGAGAAGATTGGAGAAACTTGATTTTTCGCCCGAAAACTGAAAAAAACGTAAGGGGTAACACTGTCGTTTTTTTTTTTCGGGTCGAAATTTTGAGTTTCGATATCTCAGCTCTGGAAGGGTCTAGAGCCTCCATTTTTGCGCTCAGGTCAAAGTCTCGCGGCCCTCTATCATAATCCAGAGTTTTGAGAAGATTGGAGAAACTTGATTTTTCGCCCGAAAACTGAAAAAAACGTAAGGGGTAACACTGTCGTTTTTTTTTTCGGGTCGAAATTTTGAGTTTCGATATCTCAGCTCTGGAAGGGTCTAGAGCCTCCATTTTTGCGCTCAGGTCAAAGTCTCGCGGCCCTCTATCATAATCCAGAGTTTTGAGAAGATTGGAGAAACTTGATTTTTCGCCCGAAAACTGAAAAAAACGTAAGGGGTAACACTGTCGTTTTTTTTCGGGTCGAAATTTTGAGTTTCGATATCTCAGCTCTGGAAGGGTCTAGAGCCTCCATTTTTGCGCTCAGGTCAAAGTCTCGCGGCCCTCTATCATAATCCAGAGTTTTGAGAAGATTGGAGAAACTTGATTTTTCGCCCGAAAACTGAAAAAAACGTAAGGGGTAACACTGTCGTTTTTTTTCGGGTCGAAATTTTGAGTTTCGATATCTCAGCTCTGGAAGGGTCTAGAGCCTCCATTTTTGCGCTCAGGTCAAAGTCTCGCGGCCCTCTATCATAATCCAGAGTTTTGAGAAGATTGGAGAAACTTGATTTTTCGCCCGAAAACTGAAAAAAAACGTAAGGGGTAACACTGTCGTTTTTTTTTTCGGGTCGAAATTTTGAGTTTCGATATCTCAGCTCTGGAAGGGTCTAGAGCCTCCATTTTTGCGCTCAGGTCAAAGTCTCGCGGCCCTCTATCATAATCCAGAGTTTTGAGAAGATTGGAGAAACTTGATTTTTCGCCCGAAAACTGAAAAAAACGTAAGGGGTAACACTGTCGTTTTTTTTTCGGGTCGAAATTTTGAGTTTCGATATCTCAGCTCTGGAAGGGTCTAGAGCCTCCATTTTTGCGCTCAGGTCAAAGTCTCGCGGCCCTCTATCATAATCCAGAGTTTTGAGAAGATTGGAGAAACTTGATTTTTCGCCCGAAAACTGAAAAAAACGTAAGGGGTAACACTGTCGTTTTTTTTTCGGGTCGAAATTTTGAGTTTCGATATCTCAGCTCTGGAAGGGTCTAGAGCCTCCATTTTTGCGCTCAGGTCAAAGTCTCGCGGCCCTCTATCATAATCCAGAGTTTTGAGAAGATTGGAGAAACTTGATTTTTCGCCCGAAAACTGAAAAAAACGTAAGGGGTAACACTGTCGTTTTTTTTTCGGGTCGAAATTTTGAGTTTCGATATCTCAGCTCTGGAAGGGTCTAGAGCCTCCATTTTTGCGCTCAGGTCAAAGTCTCGCGGCCCTCTATCATAATCCAGAGTTTTGAGAAGATTGGAGAAACTTGATTTTTCGCCCGAAAACTGAAAAAAACGTAAGGGGTAACACTGTCGTTTTTTTTTCGGGTCGAAATTTTGAGTTTCGATATCTCAGCTCTGGAAGGGTCTAGAGCCTCCATTTTTGCGCTCAGGTCAAAGTCTCGCGGCCCTCTATCATAATCCAGAGTTTTGAGAAGATTGGAGAAACTTGATTTTTCGCCCGAAAACTGAAAAAAACGTAAGGGGTAACACTGTCTTTTTTTTTTCGGGTCGAAATTTTGAGTTTCGATATCTCAGCTCTGGAAGGGTCTAGAGCCTCCATTTTTGCGCTCAGGTCAAAGTCTCGCGGCCCTCTATCATAATCCAGAGTTTTGAGAAGATTGGAGAAACTTGATTTTTCGCCCGAAAACTGAAAAAAACGTAAGGGGTAACACTGTCGTTTTTTTTTCGGGTCGAAATTTTGAGTTTCGATATCTCAGCTCTGGAAGGGTCTAGAGCCTCCATTTTTGCGCTCAGGTCAAAGTCTCGCGGCCCTCTATCATAATCCAGAGTTTTGAGAAGATTGGAGAAACTTGATTTTTCGCCCAAAAACTGAAAAAAACGTAAGGGGTAACACTGTCGTTTTTTTTTTGGGTCGAAATTTTGAGTTTCGATATCTCAGCTCTGGAAGGGTCTAGAGCCTCCATTTTTGCACTCATGTTTAAGTCTCATGGCCCTCTATTAGAATCCAGAGTTTTGAGAAGATTGGAGAAACTTGATTTTTCGCCCAAAAACTGAAAAAAACGTAAGGGGTAACACTGTCGTTTTTTTTTTCGGGTCGAAATTTTGAGTTTCGATATCTCAGCTCTGGAAGGGTCTAGAGCCTCCATTTTTGCAGTCAACTTTATTTTTCGCCCGAAAAAAAAACGAAAGGGGTACCACTGTCATTTTTTTTTTGGGTCGAAATTTTGAGTTTCGATATCTCAGCTCTGGAAGGGTCTAGAGCCCCCATTTTTGCACTCAGGTTTAAGTCTCATGGCCCTCTATTAGAATCCAGAGTTTTGAGAAGATTGGAGAAACTTTATTTTTCGCCCGAAAAAAAAAAACGAAAGTGGTACCACTGCCTTTTTTTTGGGTCGAAATTTTGAGTTTCGATATCTCAGCTCTGGAAGGGTCTAGAGCCTCCATGTTTGCACTCAGGTTTAATATATAAGACTGTCTATCTAATTTCATGTTGTTTTATATTTTTTTATTCATTGTTTATTTTGTTGGATTTTAGTTGGACTTGGTCAGAACTGTTTCTAATAGTTATCTGCATGATGCCTGCTGCCTTTGGGCTCAGTGATGTTGAATTTAAATGACATGTAAAATAAAGATTTTTTTTTCTGGAAGGGACAAAGGAACACAGAATTTTTATCAGCTGAATGAAAGGCAGAATATAAATGTTTTTTATCAAGTTAGATTTAGTGTTGGTGTACATTGTCCCACACAAACTTATAACTGTCCCACATTTGGTTTGTTTGATGGTGGTTGGTTACCCGAGCCTCGCCCCCCTTTTTGCAAATGCCTTGGGTGGGAATTATTTAAATGAGGAATATACTTTCTGGAAAAAAGTTCAAGACTACAATCCAGGCATTTTAGAGTTCATAAACAGTGCTTACTAATATAGAGAATAATATAGATACAGAGATGCTTTGTAACTATGTAAAAAATGTACACTTTAATATTACAATAATTTAAAATTAATGGTTCTCTGATATAGTAATTATTAGTAGTAGTAGTAGCAGTAGTAATAGTAGTGTATGTTTTAACTCTATAAAACAAGCATTAAGCTGGTTCAGGTCATACTTACCTGACCGCAACCATTTCGTCTACTTAAATGGAGAAAAATTGATAATTTCTTCGGCAAACTATGGAGTGCCACAGGGTTCTGTGTTAGGCCCTTTATTATTCTCAATATATACAGTGCCCTCCACAATTATTGGCACCACTGTTTAAGATGTGGTCAAGGACTTTTAAAAATTCTCCCTTTTTTTTAAACAACATAGAATCCAAATGCAAAAAAAGATAAAAATCCAACCTTTTATTTAAGCACATTACTTTGGTGGTAAAAAAAAAATTTAAAATTTAAAAAAATAAAAACTTCAAATCATGTGTCCCACAATTATTGGCACCCCTGATGTTAATACTTTGTACAACCCCCTTTTGCCAACAAGACAGCACTTAATCTCCTCCTATAACATTTCACAAGATTGGAGAACACAGAGAGAGGGATCTTTGACCATTCTTCTTTGCAAAATCTTTCTAGATCATCCAGTATCCTGGGCCCTCTCTTGTGCACTCTCCTCTTTAGCTCACCCCACAGGTTTTCGATTGGATTGAGGTCTGGGGACTGAGATGGCCATGGGAGGACCTTGAGTTTGTGACTGAACCATTTTTGTGTAGATTTTGCTACACGTTTTGGATCATTATCCTGCTGAAAGACCCAATGACGACCCATCTTCAGCTTTCTGGCAGAGGCCATCAGGTTTTTATTTAAAATGTCCTGGTAGTTCAAAGCGTTCATAATGCCATGCACCCTAACAAGGTTCCCAGGGCCTTTGGAAGAGAAACAGGCCCACAGCATCACAGATCCTCCACCATACTTCACGGTGGGCATGAGGTACTTTTCGGCATACACATCTTTTGTTTTACACCAGATCCACTTAGAGTGTTTGTTGCCAAAAAGCTCAATCTTAGTCTCATCCGACCAAAGCACACGATCCCAGATGAAGTCCCAGTGCCGCTTGGCAAACTCCAGACGTTTACGTTTGTCAGTGTTAGTGAGAAAAGGCTTTTTCCTAGCATGCCTCCCAAACATCTTGTTGGCATGTAGAGAGCGTCTGATGGTTGTTTTGGAGATTTTGTGATCCCAAGATGCCACTATTTGATGCAATTCTGTGACAGTGAGCTTAGGACTTTTTTTTACTTTTCTTAGCATCCTCCTCACAGTGCGTTGTGGCAAGATAAACTTGGGACCTCTTTCAGCCTTGTTTGTCACTGTTCCAGTTGTTTTAAACTTCTTAATGATTCCTCTAACTTTAGATACGGGCAAGATAAGGTGAGTGGCTATTTTCTTGTAGCCATTGCCTGACTTATAAAGGTCATCACACATCTGCCTTACTTGAATGGTGTGTTCTCTTGTCTTTGCCATGTTGACAAATGGGTAAGAGAATTAGGCCTCTGTGTCATGTCATATTTATACCCCAGGGAAATAGGAAGTCATGAATTACTAATTAAACGTTGCTAGATATCCTGACCAACATTAGCAACTACAGAAAATATATATATTTTTAAAATCAATTACATTTTTCAGCGGAATTGTTAGGGGTGCCAATAATTGTGGGACACATGATTTGAAGTTTTTATTTTTCTAAATTTTTACATTTTTTTTTTACCACCAAAGTAATGTACTTAAATAAAAGGTTGGATTTTTCTCTTTTTTTGCATTTGGGTTCTATGTTGTTTAAAAAAAAGGGAGAATTTTTAAAAGTCCTCGACCACATCTTAAACAGGGGTGCCAATAATTGTGGAGGGCACTGTATGCTGCCACTTGGTAATATTATAAGGAAACATGGAATTAGTTTCCATTGTTATGCTGATGACACTCAAATATGTATTTCATCACGGCCAGATGAATACGCTAAATTATCCAAATTGACAGATTGTGTTAAAGATATAAAAGATTGGATGACGCGTAATTTTCTTTTATTAAACCCAGACAAGACAGAGGTAATACTTATCGGTTCTAAAGACTGTCCACAAAACCTTTCGCAGCACGACTTTAACATATTAGGATGCCCTGTTACTTTATCCGCTGCAGTAAAAGACCTGGGTCATACATTAGACTGCAAACTGTCTTTTGAAAAGCATATTTCATTTCACAAAAACATCCTTTTTCCACCTTAGAAACATCGCTAAGCTACGTAACATGCTATCAGTCTCTGATGCAGAAAAGTTAGTTCATGCATTCATGACCTCGAGACTAGATTACTGTAATGCTTTATTAGCCGGTTGTCCTGCATCCTCAATAAACAAGCTACAGTTAGTCCAAAATGCAGCCGCTAGAGTTTTTACTAGATCAAGAAAATATGATCATATAACACCGATTGTATCATCACTTCATTGGTAACCTATAAAGTTCCGTATTAATTACAAGGTATTGCTTTTGACTTATAAAGCTCTAAACGGTTTAGCTCCAGTCTATTTAACGGATCTTCTATCGCCCTACAATCAAAGATCACTAAATTCGAGGCTTCTGGTCATTCCTAGGATATCCAGATCCACCAAAGGAGGGAGAGCATTTTCACATTTAGCTCCGAAGCTCTGGAATAGCCTTCCTGATATTGTTCGTTGCTCAGACTCGCTCTCTCAGTTTAAAACTAGACTAAAGACGCATTTATTTAGCCAGGCATTCATATAAATGTGTTATCTAACAGTTACTGTAATGTTGGCCTCTAGCTCATAAACGCCAGAGGAGAACTGGCCCCCGACTGAGCCTGGGTTCTCCCAAGGTTTTTTTTTTCTCCATTGGGTGATCAGATGGAGTTTTAGGACACCATCGGGTCACTGGATGGAGTTTTTCGGTTCCTTGCCACTGTTGCCTTTGGCTTGCTCAGTTGGGGATATTCAAATTAAATGAGCCATCATACCATTGATCTGCTCTACCAAACTTGGATGTCTTTTTTCCAGTAATAAACAAACACTGTTAAGTTGTTTTGATTGATACTGTGAAGCAGATTTGATGCGATCTGTATTGTGAAAGGCGCTATATAAATATATTTGACTTGACTATAAAAATAAAGACAAAACTATATTATTGTTGTGAATTAAATTTGTACTATACGTTTTTTTTATTTTGGTTATTATAATAATGAAAAAGCATCAGATACAATTATTTAATTTAAATGCAGCCTTTAATTTGTTTATCGCACTAAGCTTTATCACCATTATTGTGCAGCCCTATTTATTTATTTTCATTTTACATTTAATACAATACATTTTTTTTTAGATTTTCATCATCTCACGAACCCTGTGCAGTTCCCTCACAAACCCCAGTTTAGGAAACACTTATGTAGAAGACAACAGCTATGCTTACCCAGCAAGCTCTGTGCACTTGAGGATGAAGTGGTGGATGAAGTGGTGGATGAAGCGGTGGATGAAGAGGTGGATGAAAGGACGTCAGAGGAGGTGTAGGACAGGGTAGGCGTGATGATGGGAACACACTCCAGACATTGGCCTATGTAGTTGTCTATCGTGGCACATACATAACCCTTCTGACAGCGACACTCTACATCTGATGTCTTCGTACACTCCTTAACCACCTCCATATAGGAATCTAATACACACACACAAATGTGTTTTCAAAATGAAGCACTTTTTGCTATACTTCCTGTTTCTATTCTCACTTCATCTTGTTTAAACTATCATGGGTGTGTTAGGTGTAATGATCTTCATACCAGCATCGCAGCTCTGGAAGCAGCGGTGGCAACTGGTTTCTCTGTTCCTCTCACTGGTGAAGAAACCAGAGGAGCATGGAAGACAATCACAGTTTCGTATGTCTCCTAGGTATTCTCCTAAGGGATGATGGATGGGCAGCAATGGAAAAATAGGAAGTGGAAATGAGGAAGACAAATACAAAACAAAAACAAGAAAAAGATTAAGGTCAAATTCATTAAAACTAACAAGAAAGATGTTTTTCATTTGACATAATGCTGATTAGTTAACCATAGCTTTATGTGTTCAATTAATCATTTCCTGAAAAAAACAACAACAAAAAAAACACATGTTGGCAATTCCGATATTTTGTTTGTATATATTCTCGATTCTGCTTAATACACAGGTAGTTCCAAAACGTCAGTTTAATTGCTGTTCTATATTAATGCAATGTTTTCATTGAAGCGCACACACACTTATAGTTCACTTTGAAATTAATTTTTGATATGTTTTAGCTTACCTCAAGGGCATCCAAGATGTAGGTGTCTTTGTTTCCACAGTATTTTCAATTTTGATATTTTTAGGTCAAACCGTTCGTGTCTGTCAGTCATATAATGGAGGTATATGGTCACCACCTCAAAGAGCATGCACAGAGAAGTCCAAATTAAACATGATTTAATGACTCGTAAATGTAAGTACACATTGATGGCCTAAGACACGAAACGAGCGGTTTGTGGGAGAAAATGAACAGTATTTATATTGTTTGTACCTCATGTAACCACAGCCATGTACAAGTGATCTGAGGGCGCGGGCGCTTTGGTTTGCGCAAGTGCCGGAAAGCGCCGGAAGTGATCTCTCGCGCGTGTACGTCACTCATTGTTTACACTGAGATTTCTAAGCGTTACCTTTCACTGTGAAGATCTAAACATATTTAGATATACAGGAAATCGCAATGGAAGACGATTTCGATACATCAACAGACAACGTTGAATTTTTTCGCAATCGCGCGAGAGATCACTTCCGGCGCTTTCCGGCGTTTGCGCACACCAAAGCGCCCACGGCCTCAGATCACTTGGACGTAGCTGTGGTTATGAGTTAAAAACGATATAAATACTGTTCGTTTTCTCACACAAACCACGTTTTGTGTCTTAGGCCATCAATGTGTACTTACATTTACGAGTCATTAAATCATGTTTAATTTGGACTTCTCTGTGCGTGCTCTCTGAGGTGGTGACCATAGACCTCCATTATATGACTGACAGACAACAACGGTTTGACCTAAAAACATCAAAATTGAAACTACTGTAGAAACAATGACACCTGCATCTTGGATACCCCATAATTTCAAAGTGAACTATCCCTTTAAGTCACTCAGAAATCCAAACACAGAAACTTGTAATCAACTTTTATTAATGAAATAGCTTCGCCATTGAATCGCTACATTATATTTCCCAGCAACTAGGGGGTGACATTGCTGGTTTTGAACTTCAAAATGCACATGCCAGAAGCCAAATATGTTAAAAACGTGCATTCGATGGACACTACTACACCATGAGGCTTGGCCATGGGAGGGGTTTATTAATTGAAAAGTAGCGACGCAACTGATGCTGGTATAGGTCACGTGACAGTAACAACAGGGCAGGTGTAGTACGTCTGGATTTTATTCATACTGTCCATATTCATTCTATATATACAGTAGAAAATACTTTTTTAAGGGTTGCGAAGTAAATTCAAATTCAAACTCAAGACAGAATGCGATTTCGCACACAGCGATGGCCTTGTAGCGCATATAGTTTCAGTTTTACTATTTACTGCACTGTTCTTATTTGCATTTTCTTTTGCAAAAATAATGCGTTAATTCCCCTAAGGAAATTTGCATCCGCTTCCAAACATTTGCGTTCTCCTGCAAAATTATCGTACTCCCCAGAGAAATTTGCAAAAAAGCTGAAATGTATATTTTTCCTCCCATCTCATAATTCACATAAGTATTGCAACTGCAAGAGTAGCCTACACACTGTTTCTTGGGGGGAACGCAAACATTTTAGAAGAGAAAGCAAAAGCATTGAAATATCAAAAGTGAGTGGAAAAAGCCCACCCTGTAGACAGAGGCTATTTAAATGAACAACGCCCACCGATGATTGACCCAGTTAAATAATTACAAAAGAAACCCAATCTGATAACAGAATCGGGGGAGTGTAAGGTGGGTAGTGTTAACTTTTGATGTGACCCAAGATCTGCCATCTTGTAAACTCCTTTTTCTACCTTTTCCCATCGCACATCAGCTCGCAGAAGTGTCTATCTTAAACGAAAATTAAGAAAATGTTTAAAAAGTGGAAATAAAGTGCCCAACGAGATTTTAATAGAGGGAATAAATTGTTTAATCAGGGGTAGGTGTAGTCCAACTCGTTCATTAATGTCCTAATAAGGTGGCATCCATTTATGAATTTAATAAACATAATCATATACACTAAATATGTTTTTATTATTGCAAATCGTTTACTACAATACACTGAGGTCCAATTGTATCTGACACCATTTGCACTAGGTATAAATAGCATCTAACAACTCTTACACTCTCAGTGCAAATAGCATCAGACTAATGTTTACTATTTTCTATTTAGGGGCTCTTTAAAAAAGGTGTTTACACATAACTTGCGCGCACACATAACTGCCAAACATGAATGCACGGAATAGATGGAAGTAAAATGACTAGCATAACATATTTAAAGACGTAATAACTCAATTTGTATTTGACTGTGCACAGACATCAGCTCAAAGGGCACACACTGAATACCTTTAAGGCGGATGTGGGTGCTGCTCGCACACAGACACACTCACACACAGTACGTGCACACACACTTTACATGCACAGACTCATACTTGCTGACTGAGGTCTCTTAAGGGGAGAGATGAGAAATAGCATCAAAAACAGGACGTTACACAGAAGCTTTAACAGGCAGTGGCATTCTAATGAAGGAAGTGGTTGACGCTTCTGTGTCAGAAGGTACCATTTCCCATCACGAGAGAAAAAGAAAGAGAGACGAAGGAAGAAGAAAGAACGACGAAGAAAAACTTAATAAATAACCTCTAATTTCTTGAGCAATTTCTTGCTCAGACCACATTCGTAATACTGGGAAGTGTGGTGACACACTCTCCACACAAAACGGGGATCGAATTCAGAGAAAGTGATGCCACATGCCAGACATAAAAGGCTCTGAGAAAATATAACGCCCAAACATGCACTCTCACCTGCTGGACACAGAGAAGTGCAATCATCTGACAGGGCTCTGGGTCTTCTCACTTTACTGTCCTGCTCAAAGCAAACAAACGACAGCACAAAAGACAATCAGTAACGGATGCATCCGATACAGTAACGCTGTATCTTTAAAGTGCACATTAGAAATGGTTTTGTGCTAATTTAGCGTCTTTACAACATGTTAACATAGTATTTATCATATCCATTATAACATTACCATAGGGAGGCCATATATCAGGTGACCTGTCAGCATCACCATGGCTACAGATAGCAATGTCACAAGCATCTGTAAATAATACAATTATATCAGACAAGAAGTGATCCACGCACACAACATATCACACACGAATAAAGAAGTGTGATGTGAAGTTTCACATCAATATTCCCACGTTCATGGTCAGTATAGCCTATATTTTGCATCGGCTGAGTTTGCAAAAAATGAAGATTTGTGGATTTGATGCAAACAGCAAATAAGTATGTGACTGGCTTGTTTAGTTTACTTTTACTAAATCGTTTTAGGTTTCAGTCAGCATCTTATAACAAAGACCTGCATTTTAGAAAAATGCGGCAAGTGAAAAACACCAAACAGCATATAAATAACTGCAGTGTACTGTAAGTAAAAATAGTCCGTACCTCACAATTAGTAGAATCCGTAATGTCATCAAATGCTTTCAAACTCAATTTCTGCGTCTTCTGCCAGTCTTGTCTTCTGCTCAGCTCATTGTTTCCTCACCTGCTATGTCTTCCTGTCATTCTCCTCCCTCTCTTTCTCACACTGCCCTTCACCTGCTTACTGTTTTGGAGAGAGAGAGAGAGAGAGAGAGAGAGCTGTCACGATCTCGTTGATGTTTCATTATTACTGGTTTGATTAACGCTATTCAGACTGTAAGTGTCTTTCTAATTAAAGTAGTTTTGGAATGCATCATACAAATATACGCATATGAACACATTCTCCCGTTTGCATGGAGCTGCACACAAAATGCACTACATTTTATGTTGAACAAACTCCTTTTTAGTGGTACATTTACATTTATTCATTTAGCAGACACTTTTATCCAAAGCGACTTACAAATGAGAACAATAGACGCAGTTAAGCAGACAACAGTCCTCTCAGTTTGATAAGAAAAAAAAAATTGAATAGAAGAGAAAGTGTTAGTATTACTGGATCAAGTCCTGACGAAAAAGATGCATACAGACGTTTTTTGAAAGTGGCTACGAACTCAGCAGCTCTGGTTGAGTTAGGCGGATCATTCCACCAACAGTGAACAGTCATTGTAAAGGTCTGAGAAAGAGATTTTGTGCCTCTTCGAGATGACATTCGCTTGCAGAGCGCAAGTTTCTGGCGGCACATAAGTCAGAAGTAATGAGTTTAGGTAAAAGTGAGCAGAGCCAGTGGTTGTTCTGTAGGCAAACATCAGTGACTAATGTGAGCGGCAACTGGCCACCAGTGCAATTTTGTGAGGAGAGGAGTGAGGTGTGCTCTCTTCGGTTTATTAAAGACCACTTTGGCTGCAGCATTCTGGATTAGTTGTAGAGGTTTGACAGAGCAAGCTGGAAGACCAGCCAGGAGAGCATTACAATAGTCCAGTCTGGATTAAACAAGCGCTTGGACTAGTTGTGTAACATGCTCTATTAGGAAGGGCCTAATCTTCCTACATGACTGGGCAGTTCTAGCAATGTGGTCTGTGAAGTTCAATTGATCATCAATTACGACCCCAAGGTTCCTGGCTGACCTTGATTGGAGTTAGGCCGTGTGTCCACCAAAGTAGCCAGCTGAAAACGCTAGACGCTCTGCTGAAGACACCGTGCTTTGGCCGCTTGAGAGCGTTTTGGCAGCGCAGCGTTTTTTCCGTTGAGACGTTTCGTTGCTATGATACAGAATATCTGCAGCGGTTTGAATGTTGACAGTTGGTCGGTGTGGTATTAGTCCCGCCTCTCCTCCACTGTGATTGGATGGCTGGGTAAAAATTGACAGTGATGAGCGCTGCGTTTAAATGCCAGGCGCTCGGCACTTCAGCGTGAAAAAAAAAACGCTCAGCGCCTTAGTACGCTCATGGCGTTTAAAAAACGCGGCGCTCCCGTTGAAAACAATTGAAAACATACGCCAGGCGCATGGAAAAATGGCCTTATGGATGAGCCTAGCTGAATGGTAAAGTTGTGATGAAGTGTTGGGTTGGCCGGGATCACAAGTAGCTCTGTCTCCGCAAGGTTGAAGGTGGTGGTCCTTCATCCCGCCGGAAATGTCTGTCAGGCAGGCTGAGATACGAGCAGTTACCATTGGATCGTCAGGCTGGAATAAGAGCTGTGTGTCATTGGCGTAGCAGTGATAGGAAAAGCCATGTTTCTGAATCACAGATCCTAGTGATGTCATGTAGATGGAGAAGAGAAGTGGTCCAAGCACTGAGCCCTGAGGCACCCCAGTAGCTAGATGTTGGGTCTTAGACACCACACCCCTTCATGTCACCCAAAAGGACCTATCTGAGAGGTAAGATTTGAACCATTGGAGTGCGAATCCCGAGATGCCCTTCATCTTTAGGACTGACGGGGGGATCTGGAGGTTAACTGTGTCAAAGGCAGCAGACAGATCCAGCAGGATGAGAACTGAGGACTCTTGCCAGTCTCAGAGCTTCAATTACTGAGAGCAGGGCAGTCTCAGTTGAGTGTCCTCTTTAGAAACCAGACTGATTGTTGTCCAAGAGGTTGTTCTGTGAACGAAAGGAAGAGATCTGGTTGAAAACAACTCGTTCAAGTGTTTTCACAAGGGATACCGGCGGTCTGTAATTTCCCAGATGGGCTGGATTTAGATAGGGTTTCTTAAGCAGTGGGAATACCCCAAGTGGCAAATTTCTAATCTAAAAAATGAAGCCTACCCGGAAGTGCGAAAAACTGCAATACATCGAAAATCCGCTAGGGGTCGTCCCAAAAGGGTGCAAATATCCATGACCTCAAGTCAAAATGTCTGTTTTCACAGCATAAATTCATATGTTTACAGTTTGGTCCCATGGTCTTTCATTGTATTTTTCTATAGGTTCCGAGTGCCTGACAACTGTGTGGGGGGTGAATTTTTTTTCTAACTCGTTAGTTTAGATCGTATTTAGAATAAGGGTGGTTAACTTTGATTGACAGCTTGCTTGACAGCTGATCACGGGGACTTCGCTCCATTTTTTCCGGTAAGTGACATTCCACTACTATATCTCGTAGTTAGCACTAGCATGGGCAGCACGTTTGTGGGCAGTGTCTGTTCAACAGTTAGCAGTTAAGTTGCCTCGGATAAGTCCGAGGTACTAGGGTTGCCAACAGTTCCGTATAATACAGTACACTCTAAAAAATGCTGGGTTGGTTTAACCCAATTTTGGGTAAAATATGGACAAACCCAGCCATTGGGTTAAAAATATAATTTAAAAATGTAACCCAATGGCTGGGTTTGTCCATATTTTACCCAAAATTGGGTTAAAACAACCCAGAATGTTTTAGAGTGTAACTTATAGCCATGCTGGCTATAAGATAACATTTTAAAGTGCAAGTTCAGTTCGTCGTGGAATGGAGAGGAGGCCCAGTCTATGGTCGTTAGGCTATTTATAATAAAATGTCACAACCCTGTCTCTTTTTGTGAGACCAAAAATGGCCCTTTAGATATACACAAGTCGAATTATATCTCATGTTCAGAGCCAGCGGCAAACGTCAGAAGCACTGGCCGAGGCAAGACTGTTCCAGGCAGAGTAACTTTACATGAGCGCCTGGCGAACCCTTGGACACTCCGAAAATACCTGTATAAATAAACCACAGATTTGAGCTTTAAACAACTACATTGTCGACTGAAAAACTACTAAAACTACTTTTCGTGACACAATAACAGTAGTATTTTTAAATTTCGAGGCTTTTTAGTTAGCTGCTAACGTTAGCTTATTTAACCTAGAAGTTGCAACTTGTAAAAGGGCGGGTACACTGGCCGACTCAGTCTCACACAAAGCCCTTTTACCCATATATGGATTGACCAGACGATGGGCAGGGCTAGGATTTCCCAAGATTTTCCAAGATGGCGCCGCCCATACCCCCCCATAAACGGCTTCAAACCCATTCTTCAGAGAGTCTATGGGTGACGTCACAGGCACTTTGTCTATATTTTTTTACAGTCTGTGGAATACCCATGCCTGCTTAAAAGCTATGGGAAATGTACCAGTGTGAAGAGAGGTGTTTATGATGCATGTGAGTGCGGGTACAACTGAGGAAGAAATGGCTTGAAGTAGAATAGTGAGAATGGGATCAAGCGGACAAGTGGTAGGGCGATTGGTGAGAAGGTTTTGAAAAGCAAGCGAGAGTCGGAAGAATTGTTCAATTTGTTGGTGTAGTAAGTCATTTTGCCAGTAGAGATATTAGCAGAGAAGCAAGAGAGGAAGGATTGATAAAGTGTCAGTAGGGTCTTTCAATTTGCGCCACTTCCTCTTTAGAACGATGTTCGCGGAGAACATCAGAAAACAAGGGGACAGAGGGTGTTTGAAAATCCATAGTGTAAAAGAGCTCACAAACAGAAAGATCAGATGAAAAGTTGTGTAGAAGAGAAAGGAAACAACAATAAAGTAAGTTTGGAGTCGCACAGGTAGAGTCGTTATACCTAGAGTCGTTTAAAGACAAAAGATCAGACTGAACCATTTAAACTTTTATCTTAAAGGTCTTTTAAATTTACTCCATTTTGCCTTTTTTCCTGTATTACCTTATTAAGCAACCGAGAGCGTAACAGACTGAGAGATAAACACTTATGAGGAAAAAATGACATATAGATTGAATAAAAAGTGCGCACACTATGACACAAAAACTCCACTCCTCGCAGTGCGTTCAGCAGTAACCTTTATTCTGAAATCTTTTAAAGCTCCAGTCTTTCTGTACACTTGCAGTGAAGCGAGCAATTCCGGTTCTGCTTTGGGTTACGCGTACACATTTATATATACATATAGTCCTGTTACTGTTTAAATCTAAATACACACGTGACATTGCTTCAGTTGGGGTACGTTTCCACCCCTTAGACACTCAGATGAGTCACTGGACAGCATCTGATAGCAACAACCACAGTGGCACATGTGTAAACTTAAAGAGAACCCGTAAAAGATAAAGTTTCATTCATTCCTGCGAGATGTTACAGAATGACACGGAGATGCTATGAATGACTGAGATCATTCAGACGATCTTCTAGACTCTTAATGAGCCCCAAGCGATCATTTCAAATGTTGCGATTCTCTTTTCAAGGTTCAGGACTTGCTTGCATAGCCAGCGTTTGAGCGTTACACGACTCTCCTTTTGTCTCTTTTAGGTTACAGTATCATTGCATTCATACATTTATTGCAAATAAGCATTCTTTCTAAGCACGTTTCTCTTTTTTA
The DNA here is from genome assembly GCF_016745375.1 of Pimephales promelas. The sequence goes on from NW_024121455.1 coordinate 1,291,759, forward strand.
TTCAAAATCTGTTATAATTTTGGTGAAGATATTGTGTGGTATCGTGTGAATTTACTCATTGTTTGTAGCAACTGCTAATCTGAAGAATCTTTAAGAAAAATTCAGTCAGTTCCAATGAGTCATTTTCCTGACTGTACACTATTGTCATTTTCATACAAGACACGATTTGTGGTTATTGAAATGTTAACAGAATTCTCGTAAAAAGACTTAAGGTCATATAGCAACATACAAGTAAATTGCTGTAGGAAACAACCACTTACTTGTTGCAGAAACCTGGAGTGCTCACTCCGTACAGTACATATACACATGCATACATAGTCTTACACACGTAGTTCAGCTCAGTGCTGCAAAACAATAACAAATAAACTCAATTAAAACATTTTCTGTGGACAAACAACGGCTCAGTTGTTTGCAATGGCAGCAGAAATGTCACAAACAATATGCTTAGTTCACAAACAAAACCTTTTCCTCAAAATCGAATGTGTTGATACTCATTGAACATCTTTGAAATAATGTGAAAAAACTGAAATATTCAGTAAAATCAAATGAATCTGCAAATCCCCGAGAGAACTTCACAGTGGTCAGAAGGGAAAAACCTAAGGCAGACACACAATGTTGTTCATCATTCAGTATGCAAAAAATAGAACAAGATAAAAAGAAAAAAACAACCCGTGGATGGTTCATAACATATTGTTCAAATGAATATGTGATGTTCTGGCTCATCATAGAAAGTGATATGTACTGTGAAATGTGTTTATTAAAGCTTTCACTCTTTGTTTTTCTGCAGCGGAAATTTACATGCTGGATGTACAGCACCATGTTTTCAAAAGCATTTTCACTGGTTGAAGTATCTTTCCTGAATGTTTTATTTCACATTTGGCACTCAAAACGTCTCTGTCAAAGAGTTTTAGTCTCTTTTCTTGAATTCAAGCTGTGGTTTACACTCAGACTACAGATATGAATGAACCAACATAATGTCGGTTTGTCAGTTTCTTCGTACTGTATTAGTCCTTGTGGGCGTTTGATTAGAACTAGAAAGTGCTCTCCCAAAAGGACAGATGATTATTACAAACCACGTGAGGTTCTTGAGAACTTAAGCCAAGAATCAGATTACACACTCATTTGCATGATATATTGCTCAAGAAAATCACTGAATGAGTATTCTCCAGTAGATCTATCTGTCCAAAATCAGTCCTGGAGGGCCAATGCCCCGCAGAGTTTAGCTCCAACTTGCTTCAACACCCCTGCCTGGAAGTTTCTAGTATGCCTAGTGAGACCTTGATTAGCTGGTTCAGATGTGTTTAATTGGGGTTGGAGCTGAACTCTGCAGGGCAGTGGCCCTAACACCCTCGCAATTTATCAACAAATCTTGATAAATCTTGGCTATGTTTATATGGAAACAATTCTGAAGAGAAAACGCAAAAGTGGCGTTGCGTTTTCACTTTTTATTCTGCGTTTAGACGAGCGTTTTGGGTGGGAACGTACATATGGTGACGCAAAAGAGTGTGAAATTCAATGTAGTATGCACTCCAGGCGGCTAGGTGGCAACGTGGAGCACTGCCACACAACAACACCAAGTCCGCGCGCCTGCGTACAACCTTCACTGTCAAGCAGGCTTCTGCGTTTTTACCGTTTACACGGGAACGCGGCGGTGGAGCGTTTTTAAGATTTCCACTATGGAGGGTGGTTTCACTTTTTTGCGTTTTTAAGCCCCAAAATCGCCGTCGCCGTGTAAACGAAAGGCACATCCGATAAAATATTTTTACGTTTTCATCCGCGAACGTTCTCGTGTAAACAGGGCCTTAAAGGTGCTGTATGCAATTTTTTGACTGTACTAAAGCATACAAATACCAATATTTGTTTGCAGACATTTAGGGAGCATGAAAAACAATGCTACAGCAAATTATTTTACTTTCAAATGTGCGTATGTTTCGACACTCTGGGTTCTTATGAAGTATGAAATAACAGCTTTTAGTAAAACATAAATTATGTAATCAGATTAATAAATTCATGGTAATTATAGCTAAAAACCTATTCCACCACCCTAAACCTGCCTTTCCATTAAAGGGTTAGTTCACCCAAAAATGAAAATTCTGTCAGTATTTACTCACCCTCATGTTGTTCCAACCCCGTAAGACCTTCGTTCATCTTCGGAACACAAATTAAGATATTTAAGATATTAAGATCGCTCCTGCATACTAGTCCATAGGCTTCTTGAGGGAATGACACTTGCTGGCATCAAAAAGTCATTAAAGACATCGTTAAAATAGTCCAAGTGACTACAGGGGCTCAATCTTAAGTTTATCAAGCGATGAGAATGCTTTTTGTGCGCCAAAACAAACAAAAATAACGACTTTATTTCAAATATTTACTTCCTTCTCTATGGGCCTGTAGTCAGTTAACGTAGTGTGATTGCGTAGAGCTACGTCACACGTAGGCTCACTATTGGCCGACGCTGGTCATGTGTGTGATGCGTTTGACGTACAATAACAGAAGCTTACGCTATTAAACTAGTAACCTGACTCGAGGCAGAGAGAGAAATAAATGAATAGTTGAAATAAAGTCGTTATTTTTGTTGTTTTTTGCGCACAAAAGTGTTCTCGTCGTTTGATAAACTTAAGATTGAGCCCCTGTAGTCACTTGGACTATTTTAATGACTTTTCGAGGCCAGCAAGTCATTCCCTCAAGAAGCCTATGGACTAGTATGCAGGAGTGATCTTAATATCTTAAATATCTTAGATGAACGAAGGTCTTACGGGGTTGGAACAACATGAGGGTGAGTAAATACTGACAGAATTTTAATTTTTGGGTGAACTAACCCTTTAAATTTACTTTAGTTTCATATTTAAAAATCTTTAAAAACTGAGGAAAACATCAAGATGACTTACGAAATCTGGTGATATGTTTTACGATCTGTATGCCTTATCACTAGGTAGTGATAGCGAAGCTTAAAAAAAAGGAAAGTGAAGCAGAAGAAGAGCAGTACTAGTGATAACATCAGCAAATCCACAAGGAGGGGCTCTGGTGACATTCATTAGAGGAGTGACTTGAGGTAGGGGGTGTAATTTGAAGGGGCATGAATTGTAGTACTGCAGGACGCAGTCGAACTTGGAGAAAACTCGCTCCAATATTTTGAATTTGACTGCAGTACCCATTTCAACCACTAGCTGTCAATATTACATACTTCACCTTTAATTTGCAGGATTTCCACCTCAGAGAACAAAATTGAAAAAGATAGTTAAAAATAAGAAAGTGGAAATTGTGAGAAATAAAGAAGCTGTGATATATAGTCACAATTACCAGAATCAATGTTGTAAACATAAAGTTGCAATAACAAGAAACAAAGCTGCAATTGTGTGAAACGAAATCGCAAACAAAAAGTCGCAATTTCGTAATACTAAGTCACAATTATGAGAAACAATGTTGTTAAAAGTAGCAATTACAAGAAAAAAAGTCACAGTTGTGAGATATAACGTTAAAATGAGTGTTGGGTAAATTTCTCTAAAAAAAGTCTACTAATTATTTCTTTACCAGTGTAATTAGATTACTGTACTTAATTACTCCCTCTAAGAAGTATTGCATAACTTATTACTTTCTAAATCCCATATCAACCTCGACCAGTTGAACGATACAACATGAAACTGCTCTTTTTATAATTTAAATATAAAAATGCATAAATTATTCTTGAACTGACCAAGAGGGAGTTTACATTAAAAACAAACCTTTTTACATACAGTAATTACTTACTTTACTTTTGAAGGGGAATGAGTGACTACCCAACACTGGTTAAAATTTTGCAAAACAATGAGGCGATGAAGTGTGATATATGAAATCGTTATTCTAAAAAAAAGTGGCAATTATGTGAAACGAGTCACAATTGTGAGATATAAAGTTGCAACTGAGATATCCGGCAAAGTCACAACTATCTTTTTTTTACTCTGAGGCAGAAATGTGTTTCCACAAGATCTCTGTTAAAAAAAAATAAGTTTGATGGTCTCTTTAAGATCATTCATCAATGAGTTTAACCATCAGGATCACTGCAGTATGCTCTACTATCTCCACTAGCATGAAAATAACTCTTCAGGGGCTTGCTCTAAAGGACTTCTCTCATTTCACCTTATTTACAGATCACGTTCCCACCCATTTCGAAGTCTGTAGTTCTTATCAGAACACAGCCAGTCAGGACTACAAGTCTATTCACAATGAAAACAACAGGTCAGACAAATGGACAGACCTTTGCATCAACCTCAGCCATCAGAGGCACCGGCAAGATCTTAAGGACACGAAACAGAAAAATGCCAAACTACACTAGAAGGATTTTACTATCCAAAATAGAAATACTAGATACTTTTATGGTCTATAGCAGCGATTCATATACAGCATTTTCATGAAATTCTATTTTCGGAAATCCATCTCCACCGGCAGAGAAAAACGCTCAATATCATTTATCTTAAAGACGAAAAATGAGGGGAAAAGAGAAAAGGAAATAACACAGCGGTTGACATGCGTAACACTCTGACATGTACTCCGAAGCCATAACATCCTCAAATCTCACTCGTCTGACCTCACCCATCACTCATGTTTTCCACCCGCAAGGGAGGAAGTAAAAGAGTTCATTATTCTAAGCCGAGACTCCAAAGCAGCCTGGCATCAGCAGAATACCGTTAGCATGAAACGTCATGTATTTCGTGTCAATTTGAGCACAGAGATGGGGGACGTGCAGGCTACAGTTACCTCCACCCTTCACTAGCATAAACAGCCCAGTATTTACAACAGCTCAGACAGGAAGCACAACACACCCACTGACCCGCGGCTTACAGCGGCACGTAACGGTACATGCGGCGACAATAAGTGAGCAAATGTCCCCTCAGAGTCTCTAGGAAATGGAAACTTTGATAAAACATAGTCAGTGATTCTCTGGCAGACATACGAAATCAAAAGCGATTGTATTCGCTGATGAAAATACGATGACTCAGACATTTGGGGATGGGATCGGAAAACATGATTGAAACTCGCCGGTGGAGGGGCTCGCTGAAGTCAGACAAGAGCAAACAATCTTGTGAGGACTCTCATCTTTAAAGTGATGTAGGTGTGAAAACAGTACCAAAGGGGAAATGTCAGTACATGTTCTCTTTTGGGCACTCAGCACACACCATGTAATTCCATTTACCACCACTAGAGGCAGTGACTGGACAGTCTGCAAAAACATGAGCAGGGCTGACGTTGGGATTGATGATTGGTGCCGTGAAGAGTTGAGGGGTGATTTTTCTTCTTCTTGCAAACATATTCTTCAGATTGTTGTCATTATCTTCCTCCTTCCTCGGGTTTATCCCTCTCTGTTTCTCCGTTCGCATCTGCACCTCCTCCAGGTATAGAAGAAGTGGATTTGCTGTAAGGAGACAAAAAGAATAAATCAACAAAATACACCTTCACTTGTGATTTGGGCAATAGTGAAATATAACTTTCAGTAGCTGTTTAGTTACAGCATCTGAAGAGAAAAAAAAGTGAAAGAGTGATGAAGAGACAGAATACTTCACTCAAAAGATCACCCAAAAAATGACAATTCTGTCATCCTTTACTCACCCTCATGTCACTCCAAACCTGTATTTAGTTATTTCTTCATTGGAACATAAGTTGGAACCCAAACAATTTTGGTGACCTTTGACTTCTATAGTCAAATATGGACATTTCTCAAAATATCCTTTGTTCCACAGAGGAGAGAAATTCATTCAGGTTTGGAAAGACATGAGGATGAGTAAATTATGACAATTTTGTCATCTATGTCCTCATTAATATGAATTTTAATTAATTCTTTGATATTATTTTAAGGGAGAATTTTTCACATTGTTACCTAGTCAACCGTTATCTGAGATTTGTTTTCATGATTGCCGAATGTAAATAGTTTTATCTCTAAAAACAGTTTAGCCTATAATGCTAGTATAACGTTAGTATATAGGGCATAGAGTAATGACAAATAAAAATCGCTAATAAAAATAAAAACCACTAACAAGGCTCAAAATAGCCCCACACTAACACGGTAGCATAATAAGGGTCCCTATATTCAAACCGTAGCATTGAGAACTTAGTCAGTGTCCATACAGTTTAATAAGAAGATATTTTATACACACAGTCAACTTCGCGAATACAGGAAGAAGCCATCTTTGAAAAATAGTCTCTACCAGTCGATCTACGAACGCTGATCCAAGTGCGCTAAACTGTGCAGAATCTCATATGGTCCGTTGTTTTCGGAAGAAACACAAACACGAACCGTTTTCTTCTCTTCAATATGTACACGTAGCCTACTGTTCGCGCTCACCTTATAACCTTATTCACATCTCACCAGCGCACATGGATCGGCGTTCGTAGATCGACTGGTAGAGACTATTTTTCAAAGATGGCTTCTTCCTGTATTCGCGAAGTTGACTGTGTGTATAAAATATCTTCTTATTAAACTGTATGGACACTGACTAAGTTCTCAATGCTACGGTTTGAATGTAGAGACCTTTGTTATGCTGTCGTGTTAGCGTGGGGCTATTTTGAGCCTTGTTAGTGGTAATAAAAAGCGATTTTTATTTCTCATTACTCTATGCCCTATATACTAGCATTATACTAGCGTTATAGGCTTAACTGTTTTTAGAGATAAAACTCTTTACATTCGGCAATCATGAAAACAAATCTCAAATAACGGTTGACTAGGTAACAATGTGTAATTAGACCAAAGGTTCATTTTGCGCCGGAGTTCTCCTTTAATATTTTCCGTTTTCCTTTTAATTTTAGATCAAGTTTTAGTAATTTTGTAAGTGTGTGTTTGTCATTTATATTTGTTTTTAAAAATATGTTTATATATCTATTTAATTATAATAATGTATTATATATTTTATTTTGTTTTAGTTTTAGTTATTTTAGTATGTCAAGATGATGTAGATTTAGTACATCTAAATGAAAATGCGGATTGTTTACTTGGCAATTATTTTGTTTTTGTTTGTTTGTTTCAGTTAACATTTATTTCAAGTAACATTTTTTTTTTTTGGTTTTAGTTTGAGTAAAGAATAACAACCCTGTTAAATGTAAAGTGTGAAATCTCAAAATCTTAGTACCCAGGATACAGTATATGAACAGTGTCAAGTGCCAAAAAAGTGTCAAAAGCCAATATGTTTGAGGACATATACATACTTTTCGTTTCCACTCTGAGTGATGAGTCTCCTGCAGGTTTCCATCTGCACATCCAGTCCTCTCTTCATGCTGCACATCTCCATGTACTCGTGAAGATGGCGGTTCATGTCTGACTTTGCTGTGGCAAGTTCCAACTACAGAGGAACATATCGCATCAGACAAGACTAATGGGCTTCCATACTTACATTTATATGTATATTTATTTACTTAAAGGAGAACTCCGACGAACAATGAACCTTTGGTCTATTAAAACATCGGTACCTAGTCAACCGTTTTAGTCAATTTGTTTTCATGATAATCGAATGTAAAGAGTTTTATCTCTAAAAACGGTTTAGCGTAAAATGCTAGTAATGGGGGCATTGACTAAGTAAAAAGAAATCACTAGTTTATACCACTAACAAGGCTCAAAATAGTCCCACACTAACACAGTAACATAATGAGGCTCCATACATGCAAAACGAAGCATTGAGAACTTTGTAAGTGTACAGACCGTTAAATAAGAAGATACTTTATAAAGACAGTTCACTTCGTGTATACAGACAGGAGCCATCTTAGAAAATAGTCTCGATAAGTCAAACCACGAACATCGTGCTGAGTGAGCTCAACTGTATGAAGTTCAGCGATCTTCTGAACTTTATGAACGGCGTTCGTGGTTTGACTTATCGAGTCTGTTTTCCAAAGATGGCTCCTGTCTGTATACACGAAGTGAACTGTCTTTATAAAGTATCTTCTTATTAAACGGTCTGTACACTTACAAAGTTCTCAATGCTTCGTTTTGCATGTATGGAGCCTCATTATGTTACTGTGTTAGTGTGGGACTATTTTGAGCCTTGTTAGTGGTATAAACTAGCGATTTCTTTTTACTTAATCAATGCCCCCATTACTAGCATTATACGCTAAACAGTTTTTAGAGATAAAACTCTTTACATTCTATTATCATGAAAACAAATATCAGAGAACGGTTGACTAGGTACCAATGTTTTATTAGACCAAAGGTTCATTGTTCGCCGGAGTTCTCCTTTAACAATTTTATCCAACATACATAACAAGAAAATAGCAGAACGAGACTATTAACAGTGAGTATAAAACAAATGATTCATGACTGATAGAGAGATAAAGTACTGTATTATCACAAAATAAACCCTGACAGGGACCCTGATTGGCTGACTGTACATTATCTAACTCAAAAGCTGTGTTATAATTTGATAAAGCATGAAATTGAAGTAAACTATCAAAACTTCTCACCTCAATCTGGTCTATGGTCTCCTGATATTCCTTCTCCCTAGACTGAAAAAGACATTCAGTGTCCTTAATCACCTTTTCCAAACTCTCCTCCTGTCCAGGCAGAAAGAAAGAGAGAGAGAGAGATAAATCCCACAGGCACATTATCTCACAGCAGAAGCACAAGCACTCACACCAGCAGATGAGACTTTACCAGAGGGAAAATAAAATACTAGATTAATGACCCCGTCGATGGAAAACTCTAAACACTTTGAGCTTTCCATGAAATGCGACACACTTCCAGCCAACATCACATTAACTAATGTCAGTAATGTTTAGTATCGAACTGCCCCCCCAGCAAACTGGACAGAGTACCCTGACCTAAATATGAGCTGTGTGTGTGTGTGTGTTTGCATGCGTCCTATGAGTGGATGACCACTAGAATCCTATTCTCCCTTGGATACTGAGCAGGTGTGTGAACCTAAGCTTCATTCTGTGTCAGATTCCTCCTGGATTCTATTAAAGAGATGAACCAATACTCACCAGTTTACCACAAACATTAAATAATACATGAAAAAGTATGTGAGGCGTATAGAGAAACAGACAGGAAGAGAGTGCCCACAGAATGAACAGAATGGAGAAAGAGGTAGAGAGGAAATATGGAATGGGTTAGGAAAAGTAAAGGAAAAGCTAAACGTAAGTTACTGTAACACTTTATTTCGATTTAAGTCCACTTTAGACTTTCTACTAACTACAAGTAACTTTGCAACGACATGTCAATGTCAACTAACTCTCATTAGAGTATTGGTAGACTGTCTGATTAAAGGGGTGATGAACTGAGAAGTCAAATTTTCCTTGAGCTTTTGACATCTAAGAGGTCATCATATTATGAGAATATCCTGTAAGTTTCAGAACTGAAAACGTCCTTGTCAGTCCAATAAAAGCTTTTATTGACACCAGGCTCAGCAAACGACTCGTTTTTAAAAGTGGGGAACTATGATGTCAAAGAGGATAAAACACCACCCCCGCAGAAGAAGATCAACACCTACTTCAACACGGCCGTTAGCCCCGCCCACCGATACGCGCATTACATGCATAGCTAAACAACATAGACGCCTACCTCGTGATGACAAACCGGACCGAGCTACCGAACAATACAAAATATTGTGCAGTGCCTGGTTTGTGGAAGAAGACAGTTGCTGCATAAGCTTCCTCTGGATTACAATAGGACTGCAAAACTTTAATTACGTTCCAGCTGATGAGGTAAAACCGTCTTTTCGCTTCATTTCACTGAGGATTGTTGTGTAAAAAAGACTGGATTTGCAGACCGATTACGAGTAAAGTACGGTGCTGTGCCGTCTATATTGGATCCGACAGGAATGCTGCAACACACGGACTCTGGGCGAACATGTATGGGCGAATCATTCCGGTTGCCATTTTACAACATTGGACGTTTTCAAAACAATTTCCCCCAAGTGCATCGACGGGTGAGTTGAAACTCATTATAATATGCAAAACTGTTCTCCACTCACAGCAGTGGGCGTTTACTTACAAGTCTTCAGTGCGAGACGCCCATAAAAACCAAGCTTTTTTTAGCTAGGCTCAAAACTAGGGTAGAAAATAGCCTATTACTTATTCATTTCGATGTTTTTGAATGTAAAAACCGAGCGAACGTCATAAGTTGACCTCAGACAACAATATAATAAAATTTAAAAAGCCAGTTCTTGACCGCGTTTATATCTGCATACACTTTATTGTGACGCTTCACCAACAGACATTCCACTGATTATAAGTAACTATGCAAGTAAATGTTGACTTATTCTAACCCTAACCTAAAAGGTATTATACACAGGGCAACTTTTTGAGAAATTGGCAATAAATGTATATCTAGATAATGTATATCGGTCATGAGCCCTGTGTCTCATCTGTTGCTCTCAAGCAACATTGCCCAGCAACATTGCTCAAAAAGTTGCCCTGTGTATCATCACCTTGATAGTTAGTTGACTTTTAGTAGCAAAGTTAATAATAGTTAGTAGAATGTCTAATGTGGAGCATCAGAATAAAGTTAAAACGTTATTTTTTTTACAAAAGAAAGAGAAAAATAAAACAATTATTGCAGTCAAATCAATTAACCATTAATCACATTTAACATAAAAGTGTGTGTGTGTGCACTATATCTACAAACATTTATGTTTTATGTGATTAATTGCGATTAATCGATTTGACAGCACTAAAAATGTTTTTATAAGCATACAGTATCTACTGTACAATTTCTGTAAAAAGGCTTAATTTTGCTTCTCAATTAAACTTGTAAAGATGCGTGTGTTCATTTACTGCAAAACAAGAGTAAGAGAATTGTTTTTACATGAATAAATGAATTTAGATTCATTAGATTAATATTAGGAAGTAAACATGAAATTTCAAGAATACTTAGTAGGTGCACCAATCAGATTTTTGGATTTTAATCAAAACTCTTGAAGGTCCTTTCTATAAGTTATGCCTCTCATGTGATTTTGACAGCACATTTTTTAAATATGAAATATTATTCATTTTATTGTACCAACAGTACTTTCAATTATATGTTTGATAACACTTCACTTACGAGGCTGTTATTGAAAGATGGGATAGTGATGATTACATTGGACCTGCCAGCAAACATTCAACAAATGGTAATTTACATGGAACTGTTATAGTTACAGTAGCAAAAACAGACTGTTTAATCTTAAGTAAGAAATATATTAAATATTAATATGGCGGAAAATATTAAAAAAAAGACAAAAACAAATTTGTCATGTTTTTGTGTCTAACATTATAAGTGAGTCAAAAAGATTGGAAAAGAATGTATATGATATGGACCCTTGAATTCTTAAAAGGCTTTAAATCGTGGGAAAGTGTCAAAGTGCAAAAATAAATGAGGAAGTAGTAAGAGGAAGTAGTATGCAAAAATGTATATTCTAACACAACCACTCATATCAACCACATACAGTGCCCTCCACAATTATTGGCACCCCTGTTTAAGATGTGGTCGAGGACTTTTAAAAATTCTCCCTTTTTTTTAAACAACATAGAATCCAAATGCAAAAAAAGAGAAAAATCCAACCTTTTATGTAAGTACATTACTTTGGTGGTAAAATTTTTTTTTTTAAATTTAGAAAAATAAAAACTTCAAATCCTGTGTCCCACAATTATTGGCACCCCTAACAATTCTGCTGAAAAATGTAATTGATTTTTAAAAAAATATATTTTCTGTAGTTGCTAATGTTGGTCAGGGTATCTAGGAACTTTTAATTAGTAATTCATGACTTCCTATTTCCCTGGGGTATAAATATGACATGACACAAAGGCCTAATTCTCTTACCCATTTGTCAACATGGCAAAGACAAGAGAACACACCATTCAAGTAAGGCAGATGTGTGTTGACCTTTATAAGTTAGGCAATGGCTACAAGAAAATAGCCACTCACCTTATCTTGCCAGTATCTAAAGTTAGAGGAATCATTAAGAAGTTTAAAACAACTGGAACAGTGACAAACAAGGCTGAAAGAGGTCCCAAGTTTATCTTGCCACAACGCACTGTGAGGAGGATGCTAAGAAAAGTAAAAAAAAGTCCTAAGCTCACTGTCACAGAATTGCATCAAATAGTGGCATCTTGGGGTCACAAAATCTCCAAAACAACCATCAGACGCTCTCTACATGCCAACAAGATGTTTGGGAGGCATGCTAGGAAAAAGCCTTTTCTCACTAACACTGACAAACGTAAACGTCTGGAGTTTGCCAAGCGGCACTGGGACTTCATCTGGGATCGTGTGCTTTGGTCGGATGAGACTAAGATTGAGCTTTTTGGCAACAAACACTCTAAGTGGATCTGGTGTAAAACAAAAGATGTGTATGCCGAAAAGTACCTCATGCCCACCGTGAAGTATGGTGGAGGATCTGTGATGCTGTGGGCCTGTTTCTCTTCCAAAGGCCCTGGGAACCTTGTTAGGGTGCATGGCATTATGAACGCTTTGAACTACCAGGACATTTTAAATAAAAACCTGATGGCCTCTGCCAGAAAGCTGAAGATGGGTCGTCATTGGGTCTTTCAGCAGGATAATGATCCAAAACGTGTGGCAAAATCTACACAAAAATGGTTCAGTCACAAACTCAAGGTCCTCCCATGGCCATCTCAGTCCCCAGACCTCAATCCAATCGAAAACCTGTGGGGTGAGCTAAAGAGGAGAGTGCACAAGAGAGAGCCCGGGATACTGGATGATCTAGAAAGATTTTGCAAAGAAGAATGGTCAAAGATCCCTCTCTCTGTGTTCTCCAATCTTGTGAAATGTTATAGGAGGAGATTAAGTGCTGTCTTGTTGGCAAAAGGGGGTTGTACAAAGTATTAACATCAGGGGTGCCATTAATTGTGGGACACATGATTTGAAGTTTTTATTTTTTTAAATTTAAAAAAAAATTTTTACCACCAAAGTAATGTACTTAAATAAAAGGTTGGATTTTTCTCTTTTTTTGCATTTGGATTCTATGTTGTTTAAAAAAAAGGGAGAATTTTTAAAAGTCCTCGACCACATCTTAAACAGGGGTGCCAATAATTGTGGAGGGCACTGTATAAACGATAAGCCCCAGAATGCAGTGCACTAACCTCTCCCTGATTAGTGTCCGCTGTTAAAGTGCATCCTGGGAAATCCTCCCACAGAAGGAGCGTTTCCTCTGTCTCTTCCCAAGCCAGAGAGTCACAGTCATCCTCAAACTCACACTCACGCCTGGCAAATACACAGGTAAGTCGTTACATTAGTCGTAATCAAACAAGCAGTTGACAATTAGAAACCACAGCCTTGAGCGAACATTGCAAGGCATTTTTAATCGCTCACAGCTGGGTCAACATTCTCTGCATCTCTTCATTGATCTGGAGGGTTGAAGGGGTGCACACTTCATCTTCTCGCGCACCATCACTCTCAGAGGTGCTGACTGGCTCATCTGTCTCGCTGCCATTGGCAGGTTGCGAGGTTTGTTTACGGGCACGAGAGGTGATGGCATTTTGAGGGCTTGGAACCTGAGATAGCAGAGAGAGAGAGAGAGAGAGAGAGAGAGAGAGTGGGTTAGGTCATTAATAACTTTAACCTCAACACTTTTGACACAATGTAACATTGAAACAAACACAAAAAATGTTGGTTCGACCGCTCCCTCTTCTACCCTACAGAAAATGCAATGCACATCAGTTCTCTGTGCCTCAGACACTATAGCAGACATCAGCAGAAAATCACAGCAGCTGAGTCAGAGACAGAGAGGGGGCTGGGGTACTGTATTACAAGCGTGCAAGATTACACGATACATATTTATGACATTCATTGCAGAAAATTTTCTTTTGGATTTCTAGTAAAATGACTGAAACTAAAAACCATATCACCTGAAAAATAGGTTAATTTGAGAAGCATCAGGCGTTAAAGTGTTCTTGTATTAAAAAAAAAAAAATTGCGGATAATTTACTCACCCCCATGTCATCCAAGATGTCCATGTCACTCTTTCTTCAGTCGAAAAGAAATTAAGGTTTTTGATGAAAACATTCCAGGATTTATCTCCATATAATGGACTTCAATGGGAACCAAACAGTTCAAGGTCCAAAAGACAGTTTCAGTGCAAACTCCAAACTGTTCAAAGGGCTTTAAACAATTTCAGACGATGACTAAGGGTCTTATCAAGCGAAACGATCGCTCATTTAAAAAATATATAACTTTTTTTTTAGTTTAAGTTTTATAAGCTCAAATGCTCGCCTTGCTCTGTTCTGTGTGTCTCTCCTGTTCGAACTCGTTCATCAAAATGAACGAATCTTTTTCCGAGTCAATTTGTTCATTTTGTTCATTGAATAAACCATTTGTTCATTTTGATGAACAAGTTTGAAAAGGAGAGTCACAAACGCGCATCACAGAACAGAGCAAGGCAACCATTTATGCTTATAAAACTTAAATATTGTTATTTATTTATTAAATGAGTGATCGGTTCGCTTGATAAGACCCTTATTCATCGTCTGAAATTGTTTAAAGCCCTTTGAACAGTTTGCACTGAAACTCTCATTTGGACCTTGAACCGTTTGGTTCCCAATGAAGTCCATTATATGGAGAAAAATCCTGGAATGTTTTCATCAAAAACTTGAATTTCTTTTCGACTGAAGAAAGAAAGACATGAATATCTCGGATGACATGGGGGTGAGTTAATTATCAGCAAAAGTTTTTCTAAAAGTGAACTACTCCTTTAAGCATAAACCTCACTAAATTTCGTTCAATTTAAATGTATTTGTATAGCGCTTTTCACAATACTTAAAAAAAAGCTTCACAGAAATTCATGTTAATAATATCCTAATATCTTCATGCCTTAGTTGCCTTTATCAGATTAGATCTCTGTGATAATACTTACATTTTATGATGATACATGCAATGAAGCAGTTGAGATTTGCTATAGTATGCATTGCTTAATGTGTGTATGCTGATAAAGTTGGATATGGACAGTGCCAGTCCTCCCTATAAGTAAAGTACACAAGTTGTTTAGGGCGCCGTACCACCAGGGGGCCCCCTTGCTCTCAAAGATTAATTAACGACTAGGGATGCGATAGTTTTGGATGGATTTTAGCTTCCAACGATTATGAAAACATGATGCCGCATTACATCCTTTAAACGTTCTTTCAATGTAACATCCAAATTGATGTAACATGACTAGTTAAATGTAATAATATTTCACAATATAAATGTCTCCATTGTCTGTTTTGGGATTGAGTTTTGTTTAGCTGTGCTCTTGTAAGTCCTTTGTCTTTGCCATGGTTTTTGATTTGCCCTCATGTGTTGCACCTGTGACTTGATCTAGTCTCTAGTGTGTCTCTGGCAGTGTCAGAAATCACATGCTCCCTAAAGTAGGTACTTATTTTGAATAAGTATTTACTTCAGAACCACTAAAGATTATTTTCTATATAGTATGAATGTGTATGAATGTTATCCGAACGTACAACATTCGCCATGTTGTCACTATCAGCGTCAGTTATGTCACTTTACTGCCACAAATTCTCCCGTGGCCTCTTGGGATAGTAAAGTGTCCATCGTATGCACACTTCAGAATCTCACTGGAAGAAGTAGGTCATCCGGGTACTTTTTTCCTCTTTTATGAGTACTGTGAGTACTGTTTATGAGTACATACTGTTTTTGGCCTACTTTATAGCAGGGAAGTATGCGAGTTTGAATGCAGCCTCTGTGTATTCAGTCTTTGGCAGATCTTGTCAATGAATAGTGGTTGTTCTGTTTGCCGTGTTTTTTTTTTTTTGTTTTTTTTTTTTAGAAGTGTGTACCTTTTGTTTTCACAAAAGTTTGATTTCACTAAAAGAACTGCTTGTGAATAGATTTAGCCTTTTAATTTTCCGTTTTTGTTCAGCCCCTTACAGACAATAACAGTTTTAATGTATTTTTTTTATCAAATACATACAGCCTTGAGCATAAAATTCTTCAAAAACATTTTTAAAATCTTAACTTTTGAGCAGTATTGTATATTACATATAATATATAATCAAGGCTATGAAACTGGGAAATTAAACATTTCTGAAGCACTTTATTATTTTAGTTAACTTACAATAACAGTGTTCAGACAAAAGATTGCCAGTGGAGATTAAAGGGATGGATCTCCAAAAAATTAAGATTCTCTCATCATTTACTTTCTTCACAAACAAATATTTTTCAGAAAAAATAATCTCGCTATGTGGGTCCATATAATGGAAGTGAAATGGGTGAATATGGTAAAAACCACACACAATGATCATGATGCGGTAATCCATAAAACCAGAGTGTGTATAGTGAAACTCGTGTGAGAAGTGACAGTCCTCTGTTTCAGCATTAATTCTCTCACATGAACTTTAAAACGCACTTACATCATGTGTCACAATGTCCCTCTATAGATGTCTGTATGACAGTATATAGAAATGAATGATTTTTTATTTAAAGTTTTTAAAAATGTAATATTTTTCTTACACAGACCTATTGTTTCGCTTCAGACAACATTGATTCATCAACTGAGGTCATATGGATTACCATTACAATAGCTGTATTATTTCCTAAAAAACTATCTGAAGAAAGTAAGTCATAAACATCGGGGATGGCATGAGTGTGAGTAAAAGATGAGAGAAATAACAATAATTCATTTACTGTAATATTTCCATACCGCTTCCCTTGGCACTCAGCCAACATCTCCTCGACCACCGCCAATGTGCAGCATCCACCTGAATGATGTGACGCCCACCACACACCAGCTTATTGGTGGAGAGGAGACAGTGTGATGAAGCCAATCAGTGTATAGGGGGATGATTAGGAAGCCATGGTGATGGAAGAGGCCAATAGGCAAATCTGGCACCCCTACTCCTTTTCAAAGGACATCCTAGAATTTTCAATGACCACAGAGAGTCTGGACTTTGGTTTAAAGGGTAACTAAACCCCTGGTCAGAGCCTGACTCCACCCACTGGCAATATTTGAAAAATGCTGAAAAATTGGGCAGACCCCAGCGGAGATAGAGGGGACGAAATAGATGCTAAAACACTCTATCCTGATCATTTTCAATACTCGCAATTACAACTCCTGACTCGCTACGGTGGTTTTGACGAAACAAGCTGGTTTTTATACTGCCAAGATCGTACCAAGAGCGTGGTGAGCTGAAACCTGCGTACGTCACGAAGAACCACTAACATCCAATAGGAAAATTCAACTGCAGTAGCCACCATTCAACCTGAAGAGGGCAGCACTAAGACTTTTTTACACCATATATTGTAGAAATAAAACACTTTAAACACAAATGTCAAAAAAGGACCCACATAGACCCGAGAGTGAGCACCCCCTTTAACCAACCAACAGTCAACCAATCATTTTCCCAGGAGGTTTCCCGTCCAGGTATGAGAAGGTTCAACCCTGCTTAGTGATGGTTGGTGGTTCAATCCCCGGTTCCACCAGACCAAGTGTCGAGGTGTCCATGTGCAAGACACCTAACCCCAGCTGCTGACACCGCTGTCGTTGAATGGGTGAATGTGAGGCAAAATGTAAAGCGTGTTGGTGGCCATTGGGTCTGTGAAAGCGCTATATAAATCCAGTCCATTTGCTTAGCTTCAGTGAGCAACAAGTCTTGGGCTACAGGGTGATTTTCATTTTTGGGTGAACAATCCCTTTAAATCTGTCACACAACAATAATGATAGCATAACATGGAGAAATCAGGAAGTGCGGATGTTTGTTCGAGTGTGTGAATACCTTAAAGATCTTGATTGGATCTTCACAGTTTCTTTGTTGGGCGACATCACACAGGCGAGCTGTGATGTCAATACGTCTGCAGATGTCCATGTCCACTTTCATGGCCTTTTCCTGGATCTTACTGTCCAGCTCCGACAGGTTCTGTATGCAAACAGATTTGTGTGAGAACATGTATGTCATTTGAATTCAATGATTAATAACTCATTTCTATAAAGTACTCTTTTTAGTATTCACGGCACTGTAGTTTAAGAGGATGTGAAACTGAAACTGCAGTGGTAACTTATGTCTATTTTGGCACACAATGAGTAAAACGGTGATGTTTTGTGTGTCTTGGACATTAGGCTAACAGTTAATGTGTGTATTGAAGTCATTCTCAAAAACAAGCTATTTTTAACACTTTGAACTGTGTGATAAATCTTTTCTGGGAAGAGTGTTTGATATAAAGTAGGGTATTGTCTGATTTTCAGATAAAACACATCAGAAGATTAAAAACAAGAACAAAGTGGGAAAATGTGTTTGTGTGAGAGCGTTTATGAAAAAGAAAAGCACAAAGCTCATATATTTTCCTTAAGTATTTCTACCGAAAATAAGATGACTGTGGAGTGCTGTGAATGTACTGTAGTAGCTGCTATGAATATGTATACTGTTCTTGAGCTCGCCAGAAACAAACCTCCGTGTGTGTGTGTGACTGAGCAAAGTAATGAAATCAAATGGCTGCTATAAAACAGCTTAGACCAACATGAATTCCTGTTCTGGTCCAGGCCGGTTTGTGCTGCTCTGGAACTGGTCAACCAATATATTCTTGATAATTCAGTGCCCACTGTGCAGAACCCACTCACTGTTATTGCATTGAAAAACAACTTTAGCATTCTTTAAAATAGAGTGGTGAAGGGATTGCATATTTTTGTAGGCCAAAGACCATAAATGAGTTAACCCTATCAGAATTTTAGGACTTCTGGTTCCATCGTTCCCAAAGTCAATGTTTTTTAAATGTGTTTTGGGTTAAATGTTTGAAATAAGGTCTGTGGTGAACACAAGCTCATAATATTTAACGTTATATATAACTTTTTTTATCCTACAATATAAAGTACATCAGTAATACCCTCTTGTGATTTTAAACGCCATCAGCTGAACAGTAAGTTACTCACTAGTTTGCTTCCACAGCCTTATTGTGTTTATAATCATGCTCTTGCAAACTATTATAACTCAAGCTTTCTGGAGAATTTTTTTTTTTTTTTTTTTTAAAGGCTGAAAGAGTTGTCGGAAGCCTAGGGTGTGACTTTACACTAGTTCGGTTTGCTTGGTCCGTACCAAAAAAACCAAAAACATTTAGTCCTGGGGCCTCATGTACAAAGACTTGCGTTGAATTCATACAAAACTGTAAGTGTGCGTACGCACAAAAAAACAGATGTATGAATGTCTGCGTACGAAGGATCCCATGCATATTCTCTTTGTACATCCCAATGCAAGAGCACAACACCCCACCCAGTCTCCTCACTTAATTAAATTAATTTAAATATGGTAATTAGTCCAATTTGTCAAAATAAACCTGCTAGAAACGTAATTTCACTGAAAATGTCTTCTATATGAATATATGTGAAAGTGTAATATATTCCTGTGAATTTTCAGCATTATTCATTACTCGTCTTCAGTGTCACATGATCCTTCAGAAATCACTCTAATAGGATGATTTGATGATCAAGAAACATTTATGATTATCATCAGTGTTGAAAACAGCTGTGCTTCTGCTTCATATTTTCATGGAAACCGAGATATTGTCTTTTCAGGATTCTTTAATGAATAAAAACTTAAATCAAACACATATAGAAATCTTATAATCTTTTGTAACATTATAAATGCATTTCCTGGCACTTTTAAACAAATTCAATGTGTCCTTGCTAAATAAAAATCTAAATACTTTCTTTTTTTTTCCTTTACTGACCGAATTAAAGTTTATTTTTTATTCCTAGTTAAGCCACCGCTGCCATTGCTAGATGGGTTTGCACATGCTTTATGTTCTTACTTAATTGCATAATAGAATATTTTAATAAGACCAGTGTGACATCATTTGTAATTGATACATTATTTGACATATTATTAAGCAATATCTGACAAAAATCGTTTTAATCGAACCAAACCTGCCAAGTGTGAACACACCCTTAGTGATGGTGACATTAAAGTTGAGGGACTGTGGTGTGGATTGTTTATAGCCTACGTTTAGCTTTTGACTTTTGCCGATTGTGTATACGCTTCAAAAATGAAAAATGGTAATTTGTGAGGATTATCACAATGAACAAAACGTTTAAAACTCATAAGCTTTTGTTAGTCACAGAGCTTATTTTCTGCAATACAAAAGCCAAATTGGGTCCAATTGGGTTTTTGTCGAGGGAACCAGGGTAATTATCCAACAAAGGCGTACAGAAATATTGGCAGTCATTATGACTGAAATAATATACTTTAAAAGCATATACTTAAATGCAAGCTGAATGCAGACAATTATTTGATTGTTAACAACAATTAAATGAAATTTAAATTTATATTAAATTCAATTAGCTGTAATTTAGAGTGTTTCTTTGACCTGCTTACTGACTGCAAATAAGACTTAAGTATATTTGTATGTAATTTCATAATTACTTCTATTGTCTTCACAATGTGGTTAAAGTGTATGAATGAACTGCCAAATGTACTGACAAGAATTTATGGTAAATTAAAATGTACTGTCTTTAATGCCACACATTTATAATAATTAAGTTGCAATTTAGTACATTTAAAGTACATTCACTTTTATTCATTAATTGTATATTACATGCAAGTATTTATTTATACTTTTAAGGTTTTAAATATACTTTTAAGTACACTACAATTTTTCACAGGGGAGTTTGACAAGAGGTTTGGAACGACATGAGGGTGAATAAATCTTATAATTTTCATTTTGGGTGATCATTTCCTGTCCTGTCCAGTGTGTTTGAGGCATGTATTTGTTGTTTGAGTGTACTGAGAGTGTGTTTTGCTTCTCACATTGCTCATGAGTCCTTTAAAGAGCACGAGTTCAGCTTTCAGCTGTTGCACTTTGAGGCCCAGCTCATCTTGGCATTCTTCACTCTCCTGTAGGTCCTACACACATAGACAAATTTCATATCCATTATTATTATTATTAATAAACAATACATTTCCTGTACAAATAACTTACTTTCTTGGCCAAAGTCATCACAATTTTGCTCATATACTTCCAAAAACCCAACCTAACTTCATATCTAACAGAATGACAATACTGACCCACACAGAGCAGCAACGTAAATACAATAATTACAAACATTGTAAACCATTTTTTAGAAACTGTGACTTATAATTAAGTTAATATAGAATAGCTTAAGAACACAGTAATATTGACAGTTAGTAATTTAGACAGGACAGTACATTATTTTATATATTAAAATCTGGGTTAAAAACTTAAAGAATAATCAATGTAGTTCTAAGGCTGGTCCAAGACTAGGTTTAACCTAATCAATTGAAACTAAGAATTAACACAAGATTTCAGATATTAAAGTAACACACATAAAAAGAGAACTTTTCAATTAAACAATAATTGCTATCATCAAGTATTATTCTGCATATATACTGTATAGTTTTTATATAACCTATTAGTAAAGTAAAACTGCTCCTAAACTGCTTCTAAGTAAAACATCTAAACACTGACTATTTCAATGTTTAAGAACTCAATCCAAGTTCATCCAAATAATACTTGATCCCAAAGGTAAAACATGCCAAAAACCTCAAACCACAGACAACTTAATTTTCTTGATCTGTTTACTCAGTCTCCAGTGATGTACTGTACACAACTGTTCAAAAGTAAGATTTTTTGAAAGAAATTAATACTTTTATTCAAGGAATGATGCATTAAACTGATTAAATGTAACATTTAAAAAATTAAAAACCCCAAAAGGGGTGGTTGATTGCAATTTTACTTTTTTGATTTTTTGAAAAAGTGTGTAATGTTGCTGTTGGTGCATGATCAGTATCTGCAAAGTTGCACTGCTGAAAGTTAAGTGTAAGCAGAGATATCGTCTTTTAAAAATCAGGAAGTTTAATTCCTACAGAAACGACTCGAATGGGACAACAACGGATTTTATAGACCATTTTGCAAGATGTAAACAATACTGGTCCAGAAGCACTTCCTGTTTCAGTTTTTTAACACTACATAAAAGCTGGGATAAAATACAACCAACAAAAAAATATAAAACTGAATCAAAAAGTTAAACAAACATCTTTAAGATGTTTTCTTTACATGTGAAATAAAGAAAACAGTTACAAACTGAAACAGGAAGTGTTTCTGGACCAGTTGCTGCATCAACCCTCAATACTCAACCCTTTATACAATACACTGAGTACACTAAGTTTTGTGAATAGATAAACAGTTGTTCATTATATCAATAAAACAATCAAAATAACTTTAAAAAACAGTTCAGTTATTTCAGTTACATTAAATGTTTAATCAGGAGAAACCAGTATCTCAAAAGCTAACAAGCAGCAGCAGCATTTTCAAGAAACAACATATCGAAATTCTTATAATAATAGTAGAATAGAATAATAATAATAATAATAATAGCCTCTCTTCATCGCCGCTTTCTGGGTCTGCTTCTGGCTCAAACTGATACGGCAGTATCGACACCATTATTTACATTTGACAGGAACACATGCAACTCTCACCCTTAAAGGTAATGGCCGTGAAGTTTCCGGACAACGTGTACTACACAGTTTAGCCAATCACAACACATCGGCCCAAACTAACCAATCTGAGCCCACTGCCTGTTTCTGGGGGAGTGGGGGATTAAAATTGAATTTAAAATCGAATTAATAAAAAAAAAATCTAATCTTATAATATTTCACGATATTACTGTATTACGGCTTATTGTACTCTTGAGCAAATAAATGCAGCCTTGGTGACTGGTGAGCATTAGAGACTTTCAAAAAGATAAAAAAAAATCTTATCAACCACAAAGTTTTGAATGGTAATTTATTTAAAGGTTTATTCTCCTTGTAGCAGAATTAAATTGAGGTTCCAATGGAAGTTAAATGTGGTAGACGCAATTAATATCCATTAACAACCAGACAGCTTGGAATCCATATGTAGGGCCTGTGGCCCGGATCTTGGCCGACACTAGCATGTGGTAGAGAAGTTAAGAGTTTTAGCTTGAAAAAGTGTTTCTCACCTCCTGTAGGTCATTCATTCTCTGTTCCATGTCCATTCTCATGGTGTA
Organism: Pimephales promelas; assembly: GCF_016745375.1. The sequence continues at coordinate 1,314,669 of NW_024121455.1, forward strand.
TTCCTCTTCCCATCTGAGAGGAGAAAACAAGAACATCAGGACCAACAGCAGAGCATGATCCGACAACAGGAACTTTTGAATATATCACATCAAGTAAAATAAAAAAGAGGTCCATATGACTCGTGCAATATACTTAAAGCCACAGATTAGGGGCTAGATTTACTAAACAAGACTGATGACACGCAAATTAAAGAACACAGTTGCAGCCGGATCATTTCCATAATGACCAATGCAATCTACCAAGAGCAGAGCAAATGACAGAGCTCCTGAAAATCAGATGCGAGTGATCTACTAGCAACACAGGTGCTTAACATGTGTTAAATAATGGCGCAAATACCAGTAAACTGACTAGCACAAACTCTCCTCCCATAAATTTTGCATCTGAAAGGGAAACTCCTACAAATGCATACAGTATGTACGAAGTTCAGATGCAAAAATAACCCTGTCCACACCTTTTCAGTGCAAATTTTTCACTGCGTGCTTTTAATAAATCTTGACAGTAGTTTTTTAATGCCAAAAGAAAGCAAGAAGTTAGTAATTCAGTAAAGATTGTCTATCATTTTAGCCATGGTTTACTGAAAATCTTTCTGCTGTAGCTGTCTCTAGTGCATTCTAAAGAAGTGAAATCAAATCTTTAAAGGGGTACACCACTTTTTTTTTTGGAAATACGCTCATTTTACAACTCCCCCAGAGTTAAACTGTTGAGTTTTACAGTTTTTGAATCCATTCAGCCGATCTCCGGTTCTGGCGGTACCACTTTCAGCATAGCTTAGCATACATCATTGAAGTGCACAAGACCATTAGCATTTCTCCCCAAAAAAGTGTTTCGATAATTTTCCTATTTAAAACTTGACTCTTCTGTAGTTACATCGTGCACTAAGACAGACGGAAAATGTAAAGTTGTGATTTTCTAGGCTGATATGACTAGGAACTATACTCTCATTCCTGCGTAATAATCAGGAAACTTCACTGTCGTACCATGAGTGCAGCAGGCGTAATGTTATGACGCAGCGCCTGAAAATAGTGCCCAGCTTCCAACGTGACCAGGACTAAGTTTGTGTAGTCATCGCGCCTGCTGCACTCATGGTACGGCAGTGAAGTTTCCTGATTATTACGCAGGAATGAGAGTATAGTTCCTAGTCATATCAGCCTAGAAAATCGCAACTTTACATTTTCCGTCTGTCTTAGGGCACAATGTAACTATAGAAGAGTCAAGTTTTAAATAGGAAAATATCAAAACACTTTGGTAATTTTTTTTGGGAGAAATGCTAATGGTCTTGTGCACTTCAATGATGTATGCTAAGCTATGCTAAAAGTGGTACCGCCAGAACCGTAGATCGGCTGAATGGATTCAAAAAAGGTAAAACTCAACAGTTTAACTCTGGGGGAGTTGTAAAATGAGCATATTTCCAAAAAAAAGTGGAGTATCCCTTTAAGTGAATCAGGTGATCTGGTTCACAAAACTGGGCAAAATGATTCATTTACAATCTGACTCACTCAATGATTCAGTATGTTTCGCACACAAAACTATCACATAACCTGAAAAGACTATGATACTTTTATGGTGCTTTTACATCCTTTTTGGAGAGCGTAAAAACTCCAGCCTCCATTCTTTTGTAATTGTATGGAGAAACGCAACCAACACATTCTTCAAAATTTCTCCTTTTATGTTCCACATATAAGGAGCTAAAATGGCACAAGGGTGAGTAAAAGTTGGAAAAAGTTTCATTTTTGTTTAACTGATCATGCTAAGTAAAATCCAATAAAGGAATGCGAGACAATTTAATATTGCTCTTGTAAAGTGGTAAAAAAACGAATGCAAAACATGTATTCCAGTTACAGAAGGTACATTTGTGTGTGTGATCTTCATACGTAAGTGTTTTTGTTTCTGTGGGTATGCTAGCTCAACTTCAGTTCATCCATTCAGTCCTTTTAAATGATCCATCAGCCCAGTCAGCTCTACGGTAATTTACTGTGTGGCTGTTCAATAGTAATATTGTCCAGTGCAGTAGTATAGTGTAATGAGGTGGAACCAAACAAGCGCTGTACTTATGTAAGAGCTACTTAACATTCAAAACATTGCAGCAGCCTTTACATTTATTAAACATCCTCAATGGACTGCAAGGTTAGTTTGATCCCGTGCATTACTGCCAATTTAAGGTGCAAACACACAATTAATACTGAGGAGAGTGACAGATAACGCGAGCGACGTAAGGAGAGAGGGTGGAGAGAGAGAACGAGAGAGAGAGATTGCTTCTCTGCAGCCTGAGACCTTGTGTGTGTGCTGCAATGCAGATATAACGTAGATCACTGCTTCTGGATGCCATGGCTGTTATAGAGAGCGGCCTAAACGAGACAAATGATACAAATGGCATGTGAGATGAGCTTCAGATATTTGAATGTGAATTTAATATGCTTCTACGTTACCGTTCATTAGTTTAGAGTCTATTAGATGTTTTAATGTCTTTGAAGAAGTCTCTTTTCTCAGCATTTCCCATGATATAAAAGCTGAATTTTCAGCATCATTACTCCATTCTTCAGTGCCACATGATCCTTGATGAAAGTTATTCTGATTTGGTGCTCAAGAAGAAATGTTTCTTATTATTTTCAATGCTGAAAACAATTGTGCTGTTTAATATTCTGGAAACTGTTATAATTTTGAACTGGAAACCTGAAATACCGGTAGTTTTTGTTATATTTGTCTTTACTTTTGAATGAAAATAATGATTTCTTTCTTTTAAATTATTATTTTTTAAATCTTAACCCAAACTTTTGAACTATAGAGTCACATATAATGCATTAAGAGATGCATTAAAATATTTTGTTTCATGTAATAGTGTTATCAATGAATCGACTCAAAATTCTATTACGGTATTCATTAATTTCATTCATTATTTCGATAAAATATGTTAGTAAATGTTGATGTTTATGACTATGTTTTGTTATAATTATGAATATGAATTGTGTACTTCCAACTGTTCTGACCGCTTTTGGTACGAATGGGAATGCTGACTGAAAGCCAGGCCCCATTACTCCGGGATGGGACATGTTGAGTGATGGGACCTGGTTTGCAGTTTCAAATCATCCCAAAGGTGTTCAATTAGGATTAGGGTTGGGAATCCAAAATCGATTCCAATTGTTGAATCAAATACTTGAGGTCAGGAATCGGAATACTTGTTATAAAATTATAATTTCGAATCCTCTTATCGATTCCTTTGTGAGCATTTCAATATGACCTTCTTTGCTGCGCACACATCGAAAGCGTTTTTTACAGTAAATGTGATTTTAAACCATTCAAGCACGAGACGACTGTTTCAGTGCTGCAAGCAAACCGTTATGTAACGGTATCGTTTTTTTGGATCTGTGCAACTCTTAAAGTGATAGCAGCCTAATATTTCTACTGCCATTTCTATAATAACACTAATCAAACAACAAAAACAAAGAGAAAATTCACTTGTTCTTAACTGAATAACCTTTTTTATTCTATTTGTAATGAATATTTTATTTATAAAGTGCAGTGCTATTTTACATTTGATTACAGTTTCTGTACCTGAATACCTGAAAATCTTGTAAATCAGAATGTTTATTTCAATCTTATCTTTGTTCCGTAGTATCTATTTGTTGTGATTGCAAATTTTTTATTTGAGTGTTTACTTGGTATGGTATTTCTAAACCACGAGAAAACGCTCCTTGCATAAGTGTTCTTTAGCCTGTTGATTTTTGTTCATGATATTCAGCTACAATTAAATGTTTTGCAATAAGACTAAAGGTGAACGATCTCTACATTTTTTTTACCTTATTAGAATCAAAATTAGGATTCAATAAGAATCAGAATCAAACTCAAATGATCCCCAACCCTAATTAGGATACTACGTCACAACAGATAAAGCAAACCATTTCTTTATGTTCCCTGCTTTGTGCACAGGTCATTTGGGAACTTCTTCACTAACCTGTGAGAATATTCTATAATGTCACTATTAGATTTGTAAATGTTTTATTTATTTACTGTACACAAAACAATGATCAAAGTGACACTAAATACTGTACATTGATAATGTTAAGAAAGATTGTTCTTTGTAAATAATTACTCTTCAATATATCAAAGAATCCTGAAGAAAATTTTAAAGGGTTAGCTCACCCAAAAATGTAAATGATACCACAATTTACTCATCCTCAAGCCATCCTAGTGTCACATTTTTGGTCATGAGTTCCTTTGTGTTTCCCCTGTGACCTAGTTTTGCTGTTTTCTGAATAGTTAATTATTCCTACCTGTTGTCTCGTTAATTATCCCATTAGTCCCAGTGTTTAAATGCCCCTAATTTCCTTCACGTGGCTGTCAGTTATTGTAAGTTCCTAAATGTTTGGTTGCTTTCTCCATGTTTCTTGTGAATACTTCTATTAAAGTGTGTTCCTGTATATTCCTTTGTCATGTGAGTCATTGCTAGCCTGGCTACGCCAGACCACGTATCATTGAGAATGAAACGTGGTCTGGAAACCACATGTTAATATTCTCGTATTTGAGGCGTGGTTTACGAATGCCCAGAGCTGTATTATTGGGTGCTGCGAATGTCTAGCTATCAATGCGCCTGTACGTCTATCAAATGCGCCTGTGCTCCCTCCCCGTTCTGTGATTGGTTCCCTTTTCAGGGGAAAATTTGGTTCATGGTATCCAGCGCGAAAAAAATCGCGCTGCGGCAAGGCAGAATGGGGAAACCCAGGCCACCCAGGCCAAGTCATTGCTACAACCAAGCAAGTTACACCTAGTTAAAATGAAAGTTACATGACTTTCATTTTCGAGCCAAACACAATTGGAATTATATTTTAAAATATCCTGGCTCGCCCAAGATTTGTAATGAGAGTGAATAAAGCCTTAGTTTTTGAAGCTCCAAAAAAGTGCATCCATCCGACTCCAGAGGGTTGATAAAGGCCTACTGAAGTGAAGCAATGCGTTAATGTAAGAAAAATATCCATATTTATAACTTTCTAAACTATAATTAATGGCTTTCAGTAATGGCTGTAGGCAAGTCTAGTTCTGATGGAGGAGTGATCTCTGACCCGGCACATGACATAGGATGTAGAAATAGCTTAGGTGAGAGTATAGACGCCTATACCGGTTCAAACAAACAGGGCTGGCCAACAAACTCAAGCTGCAAAATTCTTGTTTTAGACTTTAATTTGTGACCGGTGTTTTGTTTTGCTCTTTTCTCTCTGCTTCCGCATTCATCAATACATCATGCGCCGGGTCAGAGGTCCCACTTCAGCCGGAACTAGACTTCGCCAACGGCCATTACCGGAAGCCAGTGATTCTAGTTTATAAAAGTTATAAATATGGATATATTTCTAACAAAAACACATTGCTTCGCTGCAGAAGGCCTTTAATGACCCCTTAAGCCGTATAGATTACATTTATGATGGATGGATGGATGCGCTTTTTGGCTTCTAAAACTACTGTTTTACTCTATTTTTTATCAAGCCTCACTGAGACTTTGAAATCATCAAACAGCCTTACCGACCCCAAACATTTGAATGGATAAACCAATGTGGAAAATATGACTTGAAACTTGATTATTTTAACTAGATTTTCATAGTATCCGATTTTGAATAGGCTTGATTGAAATTATGGTTAATAAATAAACCAAAACAAATGAGATAAAAAACACTTTCGACAGCGAAAGTCTGCTTACTAAATTAGAAAGACAAAGCAGGAAATAAATATATATAGACAAGAAAGTCTGAAAAGAGCTGAAAGCATTAAAAGAGCAAATGACAAAGCCAAACAGAGAGACACTGAACGATAACATCTGCATTTTGTGCTTTTCAACAGTGTTTTCACCTGTCCTGATGAGTCAACACACGGTAATGATTTTGCGATCTGACGGTCAGTTCAGCCCTATATATAAAACTGCTGTATGTGAATGACAGGTGGAATGCGGCGCTCTGGCTTCTGCAGGTTTGGACATAAAAAGTCCCGTGGGCCTGACTGAAAACCACCGTTTATGAGTAACACACATTATTTCCCCTCCAGCTGATTCTTATCTTCTACATACTGCACATATTATCTTCCTTCCTTTTAATTCTCATGTTCAACTCTAGCTTGGCAACTAACAAAACCCTTTGGTACAGTAAGGGTCCCTTTTAAATTTCATTTATCTCCTCCACCCATCCTAAATACCACCTCATATCACCTTTATCCACAGATTAAATTTATCCCATACATTTTGCAAAACTCCATTCAATAATCTCAGATTGATTCAAATAACTTCAGCAGTCGTGAGAGATTAGGACATTGAGATATGTCTACTTCATGTCTCTGCACATGACTGCCAGCAGATGATTTATGCTCTATTTTATCTCACAAAAGTTGCAAGTCACAACTCGGTCTCGTTTTATTTATTTTTTAACAAATTCCACTTGCAGGATGGCTAGTTTTTTGTTGTGGTTTTGAACACCAGCAGGTTCGAGAGTTTTCAGGTTTGAAAAGTAACCACATCATGCAGGAAGAGCAATGTGACTGCAGTCTGCTCTGCACTGAACAAGGTTTGTGCGTGACTGATGCACAGGTTATCAGAGGTCAATGCCAGTCAGGTTCCCCTCAGCACCAGAACGGCAGGACATTGGAACATGCTGAAATACCCCAGTGAACAAGAACAATACAATGGAGTTCAAAAGTCAAAATACTTCTATTTTGCATTTTTCTAATTTAATACATTTTCATCGCAAATTAGTCAATTTTATCAAAGTCAAATGTTATTATTTCTTGAACTTTAAAAGGAGATTCTATTTACACTAAGTGCAAATGGCCCACCTTATAGAGTGCCAAAGTGATGATGTTACTTTGTAGGACAACTCGGAAGTTAGCGGCGCATGGGTTCCCTCGATCGAAAAGCTATGCATTATTCCCATAGACTTTTGGAAAATGGCAAAAAATAAGATCTGTGTTCAACAAAGAGTTGTGACCCTTACACGTTTTGACTATCAAGATAATCTTTACAAGTTAATCCAAAATGTATATATTTTGAAGCCTATATAAAGTTTTAAAGAAACACAAGCAGACACAATAAAGTTTAAAAAACCACAAGCAGGTTATAACTGGTGTGTTTATGTCATAGATGAAAACGTGAAAATATTTAGAGGCTTTGTTAACCACAGACCTTATTTCAGGCGATTTAGCAAAAACCCATTCAAAAAACCCATAGACTTTAGGGCGAGGGAACCAGAAGTGCTAAAATGCTTACTCACTTCTGTGTTTTGGCCTACAAAGTGACATCATAACTTCGGCACTCAATTCGCAGAGGCTATTTACACTAACTCCGCCCACTGATGTCTGGTTGGGCCAAATAAAATTACGGAAGACGCTGGATTGTCAACAGTAGGGAGTAAGGTGCGTGGCATAATGTTTTGATGAAATTCGATCAGAGTTCGTAGCCGCCTTTGCCGAACTCGCTCTACTCCCTTTTCCCATTGCATATCAGATCGGAAAAGCATTTATTTTCGATAAAAATTAAGAATGGTTACTCTTCATAATACTCAAATAAGTACTGAGCAATATTAAATAACTACATGCACTTACTACAGAGTTATGGTTAGGGTTTGGTTTAGGGTTAGTTACTTGTAATTATGCATAATTTACTGTTATGTAGTAACGTGTAACTACATCAGCTTAAAATAAAGTGTTACCTGAAGAAAATATTCAAAAAGTGTCTAACGTGTGTTTAATATTAACGTGTTTATAGGCGGTTATGGTTAGGGGTGGAAGTAGGGAGGACTTTATTGTGCCAATAAGATGCATCCATTTTATAAATTTAATAAATATAAACATTTACACTCTTTGTTATTATTGCATATTGTTTAATGTAGGCTACTACACAGGTGCAAATATCTGCCACTATTTATAAGTATGAATAGCGTCTAACTACTATTTACACTTAATGTGCTATTTTTTGGTGTAAATATCATTTTTAGCTATTTTCCCTTAGCCTAGTGTAAATAGTATCTAAATAACTGTTGCCAAACTGTTTGGTATTTAAAGTTAGCAGCACAAAATATGAAGAAAAAAATGGTTTCTAGATCCCCAGAGGTCATTCAAATTGGCAACCATGCCTCAAAGCCATCACGACTCTACACTCCTAAAAAAAAGACTTTGCAGCAGAGGTTTGTCATAAGGGCCACACACAAAAAACTTTTTCTCATAACCAAACATTCAGCCATAATAAGCATCTATATTATCTCTATGTTCACCTTCGCTTGTACTCATCCCTCTCCCTTTTGATTTTGGCCAGGACGTTGTAAAGTGCTCGGATCTCTGGGGTGATGGTGTCTATCTGGACACCCACGCCGTCCGGGTGGACCCACGATACTCCAGGGCTAGTGACCCGAGTCTCTGACCCGCTTCCCAGTTTACGAGTGTGGTTGTAGGACCAGATAGTGCCCGGGAGGAAGCGAGGAGGAGGATTGGGAGACGTCCCGATGCCAACGCTGCTCACTTGTGGAGTATTATTAGAGTTATTGGTGTTGGCCGAAGCGGGTTCGGTGGTGGGTGTTGACAGACTAACCGTGATGGTTGGGTTTCTGTTGGTGTTTGGGTCAGTCGTGGTCTCATCGTCAGCTTTATTGGGCTCAAGTTTGAGGACAGTCGTAAGAGGAGGCATAAACAATGTAGTGGGTCTTTTGGCAGAGTTGTTGGTGTTTTGGAAGGACAGAGACCCAGGCCGGACAGCAATAGGCCCAATAAACCCAGTCTGGACACCAATGTCTTTGGTCTTTCGGTCTTCCACGCATCCACCCGCATTATTGCTGTTTAAAGCCTGCTGAAGCTGTAACTCCAATATCTTATTGCGTCTCTCCAGTTCATGCACTTTAGCCAGAAAGCATCGGAACCGCAGATTGAGGGTCTTCAGGACGCTTATATTTGATCCCAGGTCGTTCCTTAGTGCCATGGCTGTTGGTGGAGGAGGTTGGGACCAGTGGAAGGATGGACTGAAGTGCAGGTAAGAGGATGCAGTAAGGTCAAATGCGGTTTGGGAGACGCCAGACGGGCCGTGCTGATCTTCGAGGAAAAAAGAGGATGTGTCAGATGCACCGAGGACAGCAGCCTCGGGGAGTAAACCGGAGGGAGAATCGGGATGACCGGGTCCTTCTGGATTCTGATGCTGATGCTGCTGCTGTTGCTGATGATGATGATGGAGAGGAGAATTCATGCTACGGTACGGAAAACTGAAGCGCTGCAGATCGGGCATGAACACTAGCTATGTCTGACTCCAAAAGTCTGACGTCAAAACAATTAACGGCTTGATTTCACAGGTTAATAGTGTTTAGCGACCCAGTGACACGGCGATGTCCACATTTAACTCGTTAAAGCCTTATGTAACGAGATAAGAGTATTACAGCTTGCGCGTGAATGCTGAGTAAGGATGAATAACGTTAGCTGATGGAGATGACGCGACTCTCACTGCAGCAAGCGATAAAAGCCAATCATGTGGAGTAATTACAGCAGCACGCAATAGCTATATTCTAACAAGCAAAGTATATTGTACAAAAAAACGTTAGCGAAATAAATTTAAAATAGATCCAAACGAATGTCTTGTGGCTTCCCTGCCTGGAAACCTGAATACACTTGAGTGGTCGAGTCTCTGCAGCGCTTCAGTGCGGATTACCGTAACATCAGCAGTAGCTGACCCCTCTTGTCTGTTTACTTGAATATTCCAGAGCCGCAAAATAATATTTAGTAGATGAAATACGAAAACGTATATTTATGTATAATATATCACAGTTCGAATGCGACTAACTGCTGTCTGTATGCTATTCCCCTCCTGTGTTTGCCCTAGAGGGGCACTTACGGTAAAAACATATTACCTCATTCATCATATTAACAAAGCAATGCTGACGTCACAAATCTGATTTATGTATTTTTCATTTGCAAACTACAAAATAAACATATCATTGTCTTTTCATTGTTGTACATTTTATTTACATTTCACATTTATTCAAAAATAGTATTTTGCAATACTTTGGATTGGATAGTGCTCTCTAACAAGCCAATATAAAAACTTAAATACAATATGTAAATACATAAAACATTTGTTTTCACAAAAGATCTATAAATAAATAAATACATTGGATTCAATATCAAACAAAGGACAAAATATGAAAATTACTAGAGCTTCATGTGTCAAAGAACCAATGTGAAACTGCATGAGTGCATTAGTGTGTAAAATTGTTATTTAAAAAAAACTATATTTTAACTAAACATATACTTTGAGCTAACTAACTGCATTAAGAACTACTGTTTACGTCTTAGATATATCCTGGCATCACTCCTTGCCTAATCAACAAGCTGCTAGAGGTGGATTCTCTAAATCATTTTTCATCTCTCCTTCCACCTGGGTCCCTCTCTCTCTTTCTAAGTTGACCTGCGTATCTAAGTTTGTAGTGTCCAAGGATGCCCACCCGACTGATGCATTGTCCTGACAGGACCCTCTCTTCCCTCTACTCTTCCGAGAGGAATCTTTTTTCACACGCTCAGATGGCTGGCTTGTAGGTGTACTTCTTCTTCTCCAGCTGTGAATGTAAGAGAGAGTGATGCTTCCACGATGACCTGCAAGTGTGGAAAATACAGAAATAGAAACAGAAATGTGAGAAAAATACAGAATAGAAATGTATAAACAGACAGATAAATAGATGGATGGATGGATGGATGGATGGATGGATGGATGGATGGATGGATGGATGGATGGATGGATGGATGGATGGATGGATGGATGGAGGATGGATGGATGGATGGATGGATGGATGGATGGATGGATGGATGGATGGATGGATGGATAGATAGATAGATAGATAGATAGATAGATAGATAGATAGATAGATAGATAGATAGATAGATAGATAGATAGATAGATAGATAGATAGATAGATAGATAGATAGATAGATAGATAGATAGAATTCAATAGAAATATCTAATGGCACTAATCATTAGCTCCTGACCTTCAGAATCACTTCCATCTGTGCTCCTTGCTCTCCTTCTCTCTCCATCTTTTCCTCTCAAGCACAGGAGATCATAGACGTCCTCCCTGAAGTCGCGGTTCATGATCTGGTAGATGAAGGGGTTTATCATGCAGTGGGATTTGGCAAACATAGCAGGGATGAGCGTGACCTCTGGCTTCAGGATGGACACAAGATGTGGCCGGTGTTCCCCCATTCCTCCATGTGCAGAATCCACAGCTGAACTGGATCCATGATGCCCTACTGAATGGGAATGATCTGAAGTCATGTTCCTCCAGGTACCAAAAGCATCTCCGAAGTTTTCAGAAGAGGTCCAGTTAACGAGGAAGGGAAACCCGAAGACGTCAGAGATCCCTCCGTCATGGCCGACGGCTGTTCCTGATATTCCTCCCGGGACAGCCGTACCTCCAGCTTCCATGAGGTGCTCTTCTCTGGCAGTCAAAGCCGAGTACAGTGAAACAATCGCATAGGGAGTCCAGGCGATCAGAAATGAGGAACACACCACTGCTGCTATCTGCAACGGAAAGTTTCAGCTGGAAATGTGAAATTGTGTGTGAATCATGAAAAAGAGAAATTTGAATAGAAATGTGGAAGTACTGTAAAATAAGGGCCAGACTTGGGGGAGACATCCATTGTACAGACCTGTGTGATAAATGGGGCCAATAAGGTCCCCTATGAAATCAGCAGGGCCATTTATAGTTTATTTATTTGAAGATAGTACTTTGAATTTATTTTGTTTTTTGTCCCTTTTATGTTTTTATTTATCTTTTAGTGTTTTAAGGCTGTCAAAGTTGTGCTAAATGGTATCATAAAAATGTTAAAATTCTCAGTTTAGTTTACTGTTATTGTAATTTAGATCATCACAACTTCTAATTTCCTACCAACTTTAAAGCAAGCAGGCAGTCAAGGTATACCAAAACTTTTTTTTCTTCTTTTTTTTAATTTAGTTCCATTGGATTTACAGTAATTTTAATTTTAATTTAATTTAATTTAATTTAATTTTATTTTATTTTATTTTATTTTATTTTATTTTATTTTATTTTATTTTATTTTATTTGTGAACAATAACCACCAATACGCTTCCATGTCATACTATTCGGCCCCTATACGTTTTGCCGAATTGGTGGGGATTGGAATTCATATGAATCCGTACAATATCACTCATACATGTTTGTACGACCTGCTTACACACCACAAAGGTTTAGGTTTAGGGGTGGACTTTCATAATTACTTTTTTTCCTCAAAAATGTATGTTTTCATTCAAATCAAATAGTATGGATTCTTAAAAAATCGCCCACTCCTTAAATAGTAATGTTAAATAGTTATGTCTAAGAAGTGGGTCCCTCCAAAGGTATTCTGGGTGATCAGTTAGACCTAGTACCTTTGTCAGCCGAAGATCTTTACTGCTGTGAGTGACATTTGATGAAGGGATTGAAGCCAACAAGCGGCCAGACCGATACACCTGAAATCACACAACACTGTAGCAACACTTCAATTCACCTTAATGGTTCTTCAGTCAACATCGGCAGTTAACTGTCAACTAAACATAACATTTTTATATCAGAATGAGGTCAAATTATCTTAGCTTCAAGTAAGTGTTTTAGAATCCATAGTAATACTGATAATTTCTCTGTTTATCTCACCCTGATGAGGATAGCAAGGTATGAAGCGATGATAGTGAGGGTGGGAACTCCGAAGCAGAGCGACAGGATCAGGAAAATATAGACTCTATCATTGAGTGAAGACTTCATCCTCCACCTGAGGCCAAAGGAAGCAGTGCATGAACACATCAACACACATGTTCTGGTTTGTGGGTAAAATAACTTTCAGCTGTGAAAGTCTTTTGAAAGCCCTTGAGAATGCATTCTGAAAACCCCAACAGATCACTGGGGAATAGGTCAATTGTAAATTGGCAACCCCTTTACAGTTACTAATGGTTCATTACCAGTTTATGGTGCAGCTGGTTCCAAACGGTTCCGGGCCATAACTACCAAACCCAAATGCCGGAAGTGAGGCCCAGAACAATGTATAGATCCACACTAGAGCGACAGACTGAGAGGCATGCCTTCTTTCAATCCACTGACCTGAGACGAAGGAAAATGTGCATTAGTAAACATCTAAAAGCTTGCTTTATTGGTCTATAGTTGCTGCAAAGGACTAAAATGTATTATTGTATTGATTGTCACTGCCTGATGATACTGTTAGCTGAACGAAAGATGTGCAGTCCATCAGAAAAAGAAATCATGTTTTGCACTGAATATGCATTCTTAAATGACAACTAGAATCTTTTTGGTGATTTTGTGCAATGACATACTATACTTTATAGGGAGGCAAATTGTAATTATATAGCAATAAATGTCTTCAATTACAAATCAGCTTAAGTGATCTAAATTTCTCACTGTTAGCTGTTCTCTCTCTGCTTGCGAGAAAAATAAGTGCTGTTGACTTATTTTTTGGGAAACATTTTGGGAAATATTTTTTATTATTATTTCATTTTATTTTGTTTTATTTCATTTTTTTTTTCATTGAAATATCTAGTTAAAATGTACTTGACTTAACAGCTGATCAGATAGTTCAGTACAAATTCAATGAATTAAATATAATTACAATGTGGATTCCACTTTGACTTAGTGGCGTAGGGCTGTAAAACAATTAATCGCGATTAATCGCATCCAAAATAAAAGTTTGTGTTTACATAATATATGTGTGTGTATAGTGTGTATAATTATTTTGTATATATAAATATGCACACATGCATGTATGTATTTAAGAAATATTTGCATGTATATACTTTATATATACAAAACTAGCATTATACATAAATATAAATATTTGATATATTAATAACACATTTTTCTTAAATATACACATGCATGTGTGTGTATTTATATATCCAATATAATTATACACACTACACACACATACTGTATGTAAACACAAACTTTTATTTTGGATGTGATTAATCATGATTAATCGTTTCACAGTCCTACTTATGTAATATCGTTCTTATAAGTAAACTATTAATATCATACTAACT
>NW_024121455.1:1329207-1396896 GCF_016745375.1 Pimephales promelas
TCAAGGATTGGAACTAACCGTTTTATAAAGGTGTCTCATTGACAAATAAAGCTTTACATTAAAAAAATATACAAAACTGATATAAAGCATACTTTTGAGTCATGAACAATGTGTTTAGACAAGTCTTGGTTGTTAAATAACATTTTAAAGTGTTTAAATATTTTTTTTACTGTTTTTTACATCAGGCATACAACCAGTTGTATGCAGATATATAGGCCACTTGTACCACCTGACATGGAAAGTGTACCAACCAGGGGCGTAGCCAGAATTTTATTTTTGGGGGGTCCCGTCTTTAAATGAGGGGGCAACATTATTTATATATATATATCAAGTTGATCTTTCCGTGCTTTTTAAAAAAAGTGTAATATTGTACTTTGAGTTTGAGCGCCTGCCATTGTCACGGCATATTAACTCTCACGCAAAGATGAAGATGACAGCGTACATTACGCGCAACACGTTATATAAACAAATCAAGTTTGAAAATAAGCCGCATTTTACCGCGCAGCATTTTGATTGGTCAATCTATCAATCCTAATAAAACAACTTTTTTTTTTTTTTTTTTAAGCAATCAGAAATCTGAGGGGACCGGACATGTAAATGAGGGGGCCTAGGCCCACCCAGGCCCCCTCGTGGCTACGCCACTGGTACCAACTGATCCATACTGGAAATGAGCCGTATTAGAGAGAGATCTACTAACCTTTTAACCTTTCACCTTTTTTTTTTTTTTTTGCTGGGAGCTAAAATATTGATTTGATGTTATCAATATTATCTTATTACTGTGAGATTATTTCCATACAAGCACATATGATCCCTCCAAACCCACAGCCACTGTTCGACAAACAACTGTGTTAGATGTGCTGCATGTAAACCCCTCCGATTGCACTGCAGTTTTTAAATGGCTGTGTCATTGCAGTATTTGCTTTGCAAATCAGTGTATTGATTGTAGAGGGTGTCTTTACATTGCTTAGGTTCTGACTGCAGATCAGTCGTAGTGACCAAACACTGACATAAAACACTTGCTTTACAAAAACCTATAAACAAAACATGATATATGTCAACCATTTATTGATGTACCTCTTAATTTATTTGTACCTGCTTTTTCGAATATACCTAGTGTGCTATATATATATTTATTTATATATTTATATAATGTAAAGGTCAGCAAAGTTCAAAAGATCAAAGTCCTTGACAAATGTAGTTATTATCTCCCAATGAAGCATTAATAATGACCAGATTACTGACCTGTGATGATGAGGAAGATGGCTATGCTGAGGTCAGCAGATGGAGAGAGTTGTGAGCGGAAGGCATGAGGCACGGAGGACGGGACAGACCCCATCCATGAGCCATTCACTCTCTTAGACATGAACTAACAGAGACAGAGAAAGACATAATGAGACAGTGCTGCTTTGATGAAATTTACATAAATATCAGGGGAAAATAGTTGCATATTCAAACACAAGTTCTTAACATTAAACCATAAGACCAACATGATTTTGTGTGAAAGCAATAGTATTCAAAATTAATGCTGTGTTTTGCTTTCAATTAATTGAAATATTTCAAAAGTCATTTGACAAATATTATCGAAGCACCAATCCTCTGTTGTATCAAGTACGAATGCACTTTACAGAAATGTGACTTTTGAAGTGATGTTATTCATTCATTCATTCGTTCATTCATTCATTATTTATTTATTTTTTTTTAGAGCAAATTTAAAAACAACCCATGGTTGACCAAAGTGCTGAACAGGACAAAATAATCAATAAAAAGATAAAGTAAAATTGCAGGTCGGTATAAATACAGGCATACAAAATAAATAACACATAGAATACAATACAGTTCCAAGTTAAGAAAGAAGATTAAGAATCAGCATTGAGAAAGTGTCTTTTAAGCTTTGATTTGAAGGTGGTAAGTGACGACTCTATTCTAATTGATAATGGTAGGGAATTCCAGAATTTGGGGCCTACTATTTCAAAGGCTCGGTCACCTCGATGTTTCAGTCTCGATCGACATACAGAGAGCAATCTAGACTACATCTAAGTGACCTGGATGGGTTGTGGTAGTGTACTAAGTCCGATAGGTACCTCAGTGCTAGACCGTGTAATGATTTAAAAACAAAAATTTAAATTTTGAACTCTATTTTCTTTCTGACTGGTAACCAATTTAGAGGTTATGGATCGGCGTAATGTGATCGAACTTTTGACCAGTCGGCAGCCTGGCAGCAAGCATTTTGTGCTCAAGTTATGTTAAGTTATTATAAAAACGGTAACACTTTAACATTAGTTAATGTATTAACTACAAGAACTAACAACCAGCAATACATTTGTTGCAGTACTTATTCATCTTTGTTCATATTAGTTAATACAAAATAAAGTCGCTCATTCATGTTAATTCACAGTGAATGAATGGAGATGTAACTTACTGAAAATTATATTTACAGTAGTAGCACTTTACATTGCTTTCAGTCTTCAAAACTAGTTATTTAAGTTCAGTTTAATGTAATTTGAGTTGAAATTACTTCCATATTGATTGCACTTTTTCAGTGTATTAACATTAAAATTGGACATGATAAACTAACATGAACTAACAAGTAACAATATTTTTTAAATATATATATTTAAAAAATATTGTTACTTGTTACTTACAAGTAACAATATTTTAAACAATAATGCAAATACAAAGTAACAATATTTTTTAATATATATATATGTATAATATTGTTACTTCTTAGTTACAAGTAACAATAACAAGTAACAATATTTTAAACAATAATGCAAATAAAAAGTAACAATATATATATATATATATATATATATATATATATATATATTTAAAAAATATTGTTACTTGTTAGTTCATGTTAGTTTATCATGTCCAATTTAAATGTTAAAACACTGTAAAAGTGCAATCAGAAGTGCATTAACATTAAAATTGGACATGATAAACTAACATGAACTAACAAGTAACAATATTTTTTAAATGCTGTGTATATATATATATGTTCAATTTTAATGTTAATACACTGTAAAAGTGCAATCAATTTGGAAGTAATTTCAACTCAAATTACATTAAAATGTTTTATAACTTTTTTTATTTAGAAATATACATTTGTTCACTTTGAATGTCATGTTTACATCTTTTAATTTGACAAATAGTATTAAAATTAGAAACTAATATTATCAGATAAATAAATGTGGTTAACATATTGTTCATTGTTATGTTAACTGCAATAAAGTGTTAATGTGCTACAAAAACATTCTCACGTAGAAAACATTAGCGGAGAAAAATAGAACAAATGAACAAGAAGGAAATAAAACAATAAAGCAGGGAAGAAATATAACAAATTTGTTCAAGAGAGATGTGTTATTTCACTGAAGCTTGCTGTGTCCAACTTAATTCAGCTTGTCAAATAAACTACATCACTATAACATCTGAGCAAACAAGGTGAAAGTTTTTTTTTACTCACCTTCCTCTTTGTAAGTCCACTTGTGTTTATCTCTCAGTCTTGTTCAATCTGCCGCTCTGTTAATCTCAAAGTGAAATGCTAGCTTTTCGGTCTTAAGCCTCTTTTGTTCCTGTTGCTCTCTGTTTATACTGGAAGAGCGAATCAATTTTGCGGTGGTCAATCTGCCAGAGGACCATCAGGATTCAACAGAAACCCTCCCATCCTTTTGAAAACCCTGCACCTCCCTCTTTATGCGCACCTCTACCTTTCTCTCTCTCCTCATTCGCACTCTTTGGCACTTTAACTCTGCGATTAAAGGATGCGCCTCCGACGGAACTTAGTTTTTATAGACAATGGGAGCCGTAAATGTTTTACTGAGATGAAATAACATCATGGCAGACTCTGCACTTGTTGATGCTATAAGATTAATAGCAGTGACATAATCTGTGTTTGTGGGTGGATGAGAGAGAGAGAGAGAGAGAGGTGGGGGTGATTGCATATGAAAGAGTAAATGTGCGGTATAACAGCCGTCTGAACTATAAGCAACTAAAGTCTCATAATCCTCTGCCCGCATTCTTATCAACAGAATTGGACAGCGTTAAAGTGCACGCGCGCGCGCACACACACACACATAAATAAATGCAAAAGGATGAGCTGCACCATAAATCCCACAATCCTAGAATGTCTCAAGGCTAAATCATGAGTCATATGCATCTGAAATATTCATTTAGTCCTAAGATGATTGTTTGGACGTAGAATTGTAAACAACTATTTTAAATTGCTTTATTTTAGGAAACGTCAACTCTAATATGATGTATAATAATGTTATGCACTCTTGACTGATAAAGTCTAAAGTTTTCCCCCCCCCCTAAAGCACCGTGCTCATCATTGGTAAATCTGTGCCGTGCTAATGCAATGCATTAAAGTCAAAACGTCTATTGGTCTTGTTCTGACTCCCCACATCGATAACATTGATAGACATATTTCATAAAGGCCCATCAGGTGAAATAATGGCATGTGTATGTCAGGGTGCATTATTCATGGGAAACTACCCCGGTGCACAAATGGACAGAGTATTGAACTAATAGACTGTGTGAGGGAGAAAAAGAGAATGCAACAGAGTGCTTAGATGGGTGCACGAGAGCAGGGAAACCGTATTTAATTAAAACAGTAAGAGGTTAGAATATTTTAAAAATCATTAACCATCAGACCAGGTAAAAGCATATTCGCATGATTGGTGATGTCATTTTACAAATTACTAGATCGAGGCACTTTCACTCTTAAAATTGGGGTTGAAAGAATGAAAAAAAGAGAGTGAAAGTTTATATCTTTTCATGTTGTACATGCTTAACCTTGAATGTTGTCATATGCCCAATTTCTTTTTTATTATTATTAAGTGGCGGAAACAAGCTTCCATAGGCTACATTTTTTTTTTTTTTTTTGGCATGTGAAATTTTCGGAAATTGTAGAAAACACTTTTTTTTATTCAGTTTTCCATGGACCCTTTTCACATTTTTCAGTGGAATTCTCTAAATTCACAGTTTGATAAATTTCTGTAGTGGTGAACAAACTGAAACGAATAGTTTTTGAAAGAATGAAATTCCATGATAGTGTTTCTATAACTTCCCCCCAAAATTGAGAAATTAAGTCAAATTGTATACAATGATAGTACAATGATGTACTGAACAGGGAAAAGGTCTCAAACTGTAGGCTACAAACTGCTGTCAAAATGATCCTGGGTCAGTTCAGATGGATCCGTGAAAAAAAAAGAAAAAAAAAAAGAAAGAAAACTGGCCTGGCACGATGTCACTTTGTAACAAAACACTATGCACCTATTAGACTGGACAGTTAATACGCATGTGCATGAAGTCAGTTTATAAAGATTCACATTTTTGTTGTTTGAAAACACTAGTTTTCAAAAGTTTGCATTTTCAGGCCCCCAAAATGCTGTTGTGGAAATGAACAACCAAACTCTATTTAGTTGTTTTTAAGTTAGTGTCATGTAAACAGCCCCTAAGGCAGCAGTGTTAACAATTTATAAGGGCCATTTACAGTTTTGTACTAAAAATGGAACAAGTTTTACACATTTTGGCCATTCATTCACATGACAACTGTTTTTGAGGGCCTGACAACACAATTTTGAAAACTGGTTTTAAAGTGCAAGTTAATAATACCATTAAATGAGTAGTTCACTTTAAAAAAAAAAAAAAAAAAAAAACTTTTGCTGATAATTTACTCGCCCCCATGTCATCTAAGATGTCCATGTCGTTCTTTCTTCAGTCGAAAAGAAATTAAGGTTTTTGATGAAAACATTCCAGAATTTTGCATATAATGCACTTTAATGGGAACCAAACGGTACAAGGTCCAAAAGACAGTTTCAGTGCAAACTGTTCAAAGGGCTTTAAACGATTCCAGACGATGAATAAGGGTCTTATCAAGCGAAACTATCGCTCATTTAAAAAATATATAACAAAGTTCAAGTTTTATAAGCACAAACGCTCGCCTTGCTCTGTTCTGTGCGTCTCTCCAGTTCAAACTCGTTCATCAATATGAACAAATTTTTTTGAGTCAATTCGTTCATTGAATGAACCAAATGACTTAAAAAAAAAGATTTGTTCATTTTGATGAACGAGTTCGAACAGGAGAGACACATATGTGCATCACAGAACAGAGCATTTGAGCTTATAAAACTTAAACTATTTATTAAATGAGCAATCGTTTCGCTTGATAAAACCCTTATTCATCATCTGGACTTGTTTAAATCCCTTTGAACAGTTTGCACTGAAACGGTCTTTTGGACCTTGAACCGTTTGGTTCCCATTGAAGTCCATTATATGGAGTAAAATCCTGGAATTTTTATAAAAAAAAACCTTAATTTCTTTTAGACTGAAGAAAGAAAGACATGGACATCTTGGATGACATGGGGGTGAGTAAATTATCAGCAAAAGATGTTAAAAGTGAACTACTCCTTGAAGGCCCATATTTCAAGAAAAAACAGAACGTACTGATTGTGTAAAACATCCTTAAAGCCAAGGTGTTTAAATAAAAATGTAGATTTAAATTTAATAACTGGAAATGTATAGTCTGTGACGAAGGCAGCCCTGTAGCGTAGTGCTGCATTTACAGGCACTTTAGAATTTGTGTGAACTTAAGAGTATGAAAAGCTTTTTGTTTGGACCTCCAACTATTACAAGAGTATAGCCATTCGTTTTAATCTTATCAAAATGCTCTTACATGAATATTAAAAGGAGTCTGCCCTTTTGTGAATGATCTGAATAAACGAACATTTAAAAAGATGAAAACCGCAATCAAGTCCACCCAAATATTCACAGCCCTAGAGTCATGGCAATAAGTCTCCATGAAAACCCAATTAAAATGCTGGCTTCTTTTAAAATGAACATTTGCAATTTTCAAATGAGTGCTCAGACCCAGTTGAGTCACTAGACCTAGATGAAACAAAGACAATAGCCTCCATAGATTTCTCACAAACAGGACTTTATTCCATCACAGGTTTAGCAGACAGAAAAGCCTTTTTGAAGTCAACATCCATTTTTAATCCTCACACAAACAGAACAGAGCATTTTCATATAAAAATAACATTGGTCTTCAAATTGAGCATAATTTCCTCCAGGCATGTGGTGCAAAGACCCAACCAGATGAAAAAATGGTGGGTCACGTATCAAAAAGGGCAGAAAGGTCACATCTATTCCTTGGAGGCCATGTGTGCCATCAGGTCACAGACACGGTTGCTGTACCCGAACTCATTGTCATACCTATGAAAGGAAGAGAATGGATTTGACTCGTTCAAAAAGTACACAAGTAAAGAGACCTCAAACGCACGTTTTCTTATGCCCTTCAAATGGTGTCGGAAATCTTAAATTACGAGTTAGGAGGACATGAATAACCAAGTAGGTAGAATTTAAAGGGGTGGTAAAATGCCATTCACAAGATGTAAAATAAGTTTCTGATGTCCCTAGTGTGTGTGTGTTAACACAAAATACCCCCCAGATATTTTTATATAGCATGTTAAAGTTGTCACTTTTTGAGGGTTTGCAAAAACGCACCGTTTTGTGCCTGGCCCTTTAAATGCAAATGAGCTGCTGCAGAGGGCAGGGCTTCAAGAGATCATGTGTGTTAGCAGCTGTGATAACCTCATGCAGACACTAAAAATGACAGAAAATGTTCTCCATGTAATGTTAAAATGGAGTCAGTCAAAGATGGAGACTCAAGAAGTGACAACATGTAGAATCACTGGTATAGGAAAAGATGGATGCTAGAGTTTGAGCTGACTCACAAATGTACTCTTATACAACCACTCTTCCTCTTCTCAACATGGACTGAGTTCCCAGGGGTGGGGTTTGTACATTTTGGGGTTGCTGATGTCACAAACCCTGGAGGAATGTCGTGTAGTCCCTACCAGCCATTTGTTGTAGTCCTTTTCTTTAAAAGCAAATATCTTCCTTTGCTTTGAGCGTTGGAACTTTGATAATGCTGTTTAATATTTCACACTAACTTAAGTTAGAAAGTGAAATCATAGCCTACTTCACCACCTCTTTAAGGGGAGGGGGTGGTGGTGGGGGGGGGGGACTGGATTCAAAAAGAGGCATTTTGATTTGAAATTGTAAAAATATAGATAAACCCTTTATTTAACCTTCAATGGTTATATCTAAAATATAGATATAGCTACAGGATAAATGTGCCTCTTGATCATCACAAAAAAAAACCGACAGGGTGATTACAAGCCTGACACAAAGCTGCTACTAGACATTACAATGTTGATTTGAGTTGAAGATGAACAATTAAGGGATACCACTTATTACACAAACTTACCTCGTAATTATGGGGACATTAAATATTGATTGTACACGAAACTATTAATCATAACGTACAAGACGGTTACTCAGTGTACAAAACCTCCAGGTCATGTTTCCAATGTTGTGTATACAACAATTACAGTGAAATCAATATTGAAGTACTTCAATTGCGCTCAATATATTCAATAACCAGAACAGATGCAAAACTGCACCAGCAACATTTTGTATGATATGAGGGTCTGTTATACAGTCACTAAAGAGTGCTGAAATTATGACGTCACTTTGTAGGCCAAACGCGGAAGTAGTAAGCATTTTAGCACTTCCAGGTTCCCTCGCCCTAAAGTCTATGGGTTTTTTTTTAAATGGGTTTTTGCTAAATCACCTGAAATAAGGTCTGTGGTTAACAAAGCCTCTAAATATTTTCACGTTTTCATAAAACACACCAGTTATAACCTGCTTGTGTTCTTTTAAACTTCATATAAGCTTCAACATGTATACATTTGGGATTAACTTGTAAAGATTATCTTAAAGACAAAACGTGTAAAGGTCACAACTCTGTTGAACACAGATCTTATTTTTTTTGCGATTTTCCTAAAGTCAATGGGGAAAATGCATAGCTTTGATCGAGGGAACCCATGCGCAGCTAACTTCCGAGTTTTACTACAAAGTGACGTCATAACTTTGGCACATTGACAGTCATTGGATGACAGTCCTTGGAATTGACCAATCAGAATCAAGCATTTCAGATCAGTGTGTATAGCTAGCAAGTCTGCATTAAATATGGACTGATTTGGAACAATTTAGTGTAAGTGTTAATTATTTGGGTTCGTTCAAGATGTAAAACAAATAAAACTTTGTTATGACATGTCACCGAGGTTGGTAGAAGTTTTCAGTTGAAAACAGTTGAAGGCAGCGTCTTACCATGTGACCAGCTTGACAAAGTGCTCATTGAGGGCAATGCCAGCACCGGCATCAAAGATGGAGGAACGACAATCCCCGTTGAAGTCAGTGGACACCACCTGCACATGAAAAGACAAGAAAATTAATGCTGCTTCGAAACCTTTACACTTTACATTCAACTTGGACAGTTTGATGTGCATACCTGCTCCTCTGTGTATCCCAGAATGCCTTTCATGGGTCCATCAGCTGCAGCCTTGACCACTTTCTTGATGTCATCATACTTGGCCTGATGACGCATGAAAAGCCAACAGGTGTCAAAATGAGGTCATTCAACTTGCGCCATTTTTATCACGAAGGTTTGGAAATACTCACAGGTTTCTCAAGGCGGACGGTCAGATCCACCACGGACACGTTGGGGGTGGGGACGCGGAAGGCCATGCCAGTGATTTTGCTGAAACAGGAAGTAACAAGCATCAGAATATGTTTGGATTGCTGAAAGGGGAAGCAAAAAAAACCAAAGAGGACATCGAATACCTAAACTTCCCTAACAGAACATTCCACTTTTGAGTAAATATCACAAGACACTTTGTGCTGCAGGTCAATCAACTCTGACCTTTAAAATGTGGGCGTGCAGACTACTTGTGAAAGTGGATGTTGGGCAAGTAAATTTCGGGAATAAACTGCAAGCCAACAGTGTTCTTTAAATGTCTTAGTCGTGATGGACTGATAGAGGGGGTTGGCACTCACCCATTGAGCTCAGGAATGACTTTGCCCACAGCCTTGGCAGCCCCAGTGGAGGCTGGGATAATGTTCTGACCGGCACCACGGCCATCCCTCCACAGTTTCCCAGAGGGCCCGTCAACAGTCTTCTGTGTGGCTGTGATAGCGTGAACAGTGCTCTGAGAAAAAGGTGGGAGAGGGTTAATGTCCTGCGAACGATTATAAAACCAAAGCGTTGCTTGAATCTCATTTATTTGCACCAACTGACACATTTCAATAAGAGCAAAGTAGTGCTTGACAAGGAAATGGAATAGAAATTTGTCAGATGCATCAATCACTTAGGTCAAAAGGCTTTTTGGTGAGATTGGACAAGCCATTTAATCTTACCATAAGACCTTCAATGATGACAAAGTTGTCATGGATGACCTTGGCCAAGGGAGCCAGGCAGTTGGTGGTGCAGGAGGCATTGCTAGAAAAACAGACAGGTGGAATCAGTCACAAAGAGGACTTGGTAAATCAACATGAACAAACGTTTGTATTACACGTGGATACATTTCCTGCACGTCATGGAGTGATTTGAACTGTTTGCTTTAGTACTCCCCCTACAGGATATAACAATGACTAGCAGAGATTATGCTTGGAGATTTTCTACTCTGCATAAATGTAGATTAAGCCAAGGTATCTTCTAATTTTAAACAAAAAATAAATACCTTTTTTATAAATGTTACTGGTCGCTTGTCAGTTTTATTTAAAAGCTTGCTCTTTTAATATTAAATTAATTGCATAAATGTAATTTTATGTTAATGGTCAATTACTTTCTTATTTTTATTTAAATATCATATTAAATGCATTCAATATTTAAATCACAAACATGTGTGAAATTAAAGAAGCAACACTTGGTTCCGATTTTAATACATGTTTGAGATTATATATTAAAAAAATACATTTAATACATGATGTTCAAATAAAAATAGGAAAAAGTAATTGAAAAACAGAACACATTTATTCAATTCATTTAATATAAAAAGAGCAAGCATTTAAATAACATTTATGAAAATAAATAGCATTTTTTCTAATTTATTTATATAAATGTTACTTGTCATTTATTTAAATGCTTGCTCTTTTTATATTAAATTACATAAATTTTATGTTACTTGTCAATTACTTTATTTGAACATCATATATTAAATGTAATTTATTATTTAATCAAACATGTATTAAAATCAGAACCAAGTGTTTAATACATGTGTGTGATTAAATATTAAAAAATACATTTAATATATGATGTTTAAATAAAAATAAGAAAAAGTAATTGACAAGCAAAATAAAAAATACATTTAT
Organism: Pimephales promelas; assembly: GCF_016745375.1. The sequence continues at coordinate 1,340,425 of NW_024121455.1, forward strand.
TCAATTAATTTAATATAAAAAGGGCAAGCATTTAAATAACATTTATAAAAATAAATAAAATGCATTTTTTTAAATTTATTTATATATACATGTTACTTGTCAGTTATTTAAATGCTTGCTCTTTTTATATTAAATTGCATAAATTGTATGCTACTTGTCAATTACTTTCTTATTTTTATTTGAACGTCATATATTAAATGTAATTTAATATTTAATCAAACATGTATTAAAATCAGAACCAAGTGTTTAATACATGCGTGCGATTAAACATTAAAAAACACATTTAATATATGATGTTCAAATAAAAATAAGAAAAAGTAATTGACAAGCAACATAAAATTACATTTATGCAATTAATTTAATATAAAAAGAGCAAGCATTTAAATAAAACTGACAAGCGACAAGTAACGGTTATAAAAAATAAAAATAGTGTTATTTAAAATAACCCAAATATTTGCCAAGTATTTTTTAAAATGCTAAATTGGAACATACATATTTTAAACTAGTTTAAAATAAAGCCAACAACTTTCTGGTCATTTGAGAAAAAAAAAAAAAAAAAAAACTAAGTTTCATCCAACTGTACATCCTTACCTGACAACTTTAAGGGAATTATCATATTTCTCATGGTTGACACCCATGACAAACATAGGGGCATCTGCACTTGGGGCAGAGATGATGACTCTTTTGGCACCACCCTTAAGATGAGCCTAAAAGAGAGCAATGGTTCAGACACAGGAAGTGCACAGTAGCTTTGATGGCCGACACAATGACTACGACTACATACGGAAGCCTTCTCAATGGTTGTGAAGACACCGGTAGACTCCACAACATATGTAGCACCTGCATCACCCCATTTAATGTTGCTTGGATCCCTCCTGCATGGACACAGATGGAGAAATCATGAGTACAGCGCTGAACGCAGCATGTAGTGTTTGAAGAAACAGCACTCACTCGCTGAAGACGGTGATGGCATGACCGTCGATGACCAACTTGCCGCCTTCTGCCTTAACCTCACCCTTGTACTTGCCATGGGTGGAGTCATACTTGAACATGTAAACCTGCAAATAGAAGAGAATCATTTTAAATGCAAAATAAAACAAACTTCAAAATTGCATGAAAACGATAAGTTCAGAAGAAACCAAAGTTATGAACTTGCCATGTAATCAAGGTCAATGAATGGGTCATTGATGGCCACAATCTCTACTTTCTTGGACTGGACAGCTGCACGGGTCACCAGACGCCCAATACGGCCGAATCTGAGACCGGAGAAAATACTCATTTTGTACAATTCTGCAACCGATATCATTTTACAGTATACATTGTAATAAATGGGATTTCCTTCCTTTAAAGAAATCCCTTCAGTAAGGAGGCATTAAATTGCTTAAAATAGATACTTAAAATTTCTTTTGAACCTTCCATTTAAACAGACTCCTAAAAAGAAACCAATCAGTCCTCAAAGTGCCAAAACTTAAGAAATGTTTGACCACAAAATCAGCATAATGATTTCTGAAGGATCATGACTCTGAAGACTAAATAATGATGCTGAAAATTCAGCTTTGCAATCATAGGAATAAACTACAGTTAATGCATATTGCACTGTAATCTCACATTACTAACGCTTCTACTGCATTGGAGCAGATAAAAATACAGCTTTGGTGTTCAAAGACAATCCAAACACAACATTTCAAAAGGAAGTCTATTGTATAGTTCTTAAAAATTAATTATCAATTACACTTACAATATAAAAATCAGAATACCCAAATAAAAGTTCATGTTTCCAATGTTGTGATGGCAAACATCTCCTACAGTAATTCTGCATCTCATCACTAGAGGGCGCATATGTCCTATTACTGAGTCGATACAAAACCATTTTGAGTCCAGTGATTGGACCCTCTTGAAACCCACATGCCTAAAGATGAGCCAGTGAACAAGCACAACCTTATACCGAATATAGAAGGGGTCCTAACCTTCAAGCCATTCTGTTGCCAACAAAGCTAAACCCTGAACTGTTTAGATCAAAGACACTGCCAAAGCAATAGAGTTTGCCAGAGCGTCATCAAGCTTGTCCTCTGCCATCCAGGCTTTGATAAGGAATTTCTGTATGTCTCCAGCTGTCATTGTGAGCTATTTCTGTCCTCATAACACTAATGCTGAAGACAGATAAGGTTTGACTGCATGAAAGCTCCACAAGAAATCCTCTTAAAGGAGTAGTTCACCTTTAAAAATATTTGCTGATAATTTACTCACCCCCATGTCATCCAAGATATCCAAGTCATTCTTCAGTCAAAAATAAATTAAGGTTTTTGATTAAAACATTCCAGGATTTCTCCATATAATGGACTTCACTGGTAACCAAACGGTTCAAGGTCCAAAAGACAGTTTCAGTGCAAACTGTTCAAAGGGATTTAAACGACTCCAGACAATGAATAAGGGTCTCATCAAGCGAAACGATTACTTATTTAAAAAAAAAAAAAAAAAAAAAATTTCAATGTTTGTTTTATAAGCTCAAATGGTCGCCTTGCTCTGTTCTGTGACTCTCCTGTTCGAACTCATTCATCAAAATGAACGAATCTTTGCGTCATTTGGTTCATTCAACAAACAAAATGAACGAATTGACTCACGAAAAGATTCATTCATTTTGATGACCGAGTTGAATAGGAGCCACGAACGCGCATCACAGAACAAGGCGACCATTTGAGCTTATAAAACTTGTACTTTTTTTTAAATGAGCGATTGTTTCGCTTGATAAGACCCTTATTCAACGTCTGCTTAGAACAGATGTCAAATTTTACACAATACGTGTTGTCCCTGAGCTGATTCAGTACATGTGTTAAAATTTTGTGTTCACATTGTGTTTTTTACACAACGTGTTAACACACAATGTGTTAAATTTTAACACATGTGCTGAATCAGCTCAGGGACAACACAATATTGTGTAAAATTTGACATGTGTTCTAATAGCGTAATAGTTTAAAGCCCTTTGAACAGTTTGCACTTTACTGGCAACCAAATTGTTCAAGGTCCAAAAGACCGTTTCAGTGCATATATGGAGAAAATCCTGAAATCTTTATCAAAAACCTTAATTTATTTCCGACTGTCATCTTGGATGACATGGGTGAGTAAATTATCAGCAAAAGTTTCTAAAAGTGAACTACTTTAATTGTAAAACTTAACTTTAAAATCAACAGGCCAACAAAAACCAGTAACCACAGTACATACCGCTTTGCACTGATAAGACCTATACTGATACGTGGAGGTACAACTTGAACATTTGCATGAAGTCCGTAAAAATTGAGAAACAGGCCAAAGGTATAAAGTCCTGTTTGATCAATGGAGTTACACTTTAAATCTTCAGGTTAATCAAAGCTCACAAGAAGCATCTTGTAATGGTCTATAAAAAGTGTGATTCAATTTACAAAAAAAAAAGTAAAAGAAAAGGTTACTTTAACATTGCAAAAATAGACTACTTTTTCCACTTCAAGTAACTCACTTGTTTAGTTAACATTTGTACAATCAAACGTAGTGTTAACTGTTAACATTAACACGCTGTGTGTGAACTAAAATGAATGAGCTTTCCCAAGTGACATTAAGCTGGACCTAAATTTTGCAGGACAAGCATTAAAGATATCATTTTGGTCTAAGTGTGCACTGTGCATGCTTGAACATTGATGCACATACATCGATGTTCAAGCATGCATACCTAAACCCAAATATCAGCATGTCGCTTATGACATGTCCTGTTGCATAACTCTAACTACAAGGCTTGGAAAGGTCACAGCTGGTGCTCAAGTCTCCCATTTTAGAGACACTTCAGCTGGTTAGACCTAAATCGATTGTTGGCTACAGGTGTATCAAACGCTGACTCAAAGCAAACTCCGACCCTGGAGTAAAGTGATGCAAAGAGGCAAAGTACACAAGAGATAAACGTGCCGTTATTTGACATCCTACACACAGCGATGGCACAATCCCAAACACTGGCTCGCGACTGGCTCGCGCAGCCGACGCCCCCGCTAATCATTTATACGAATCAATAAGGAGTCCAGTAAGAACATTGACATTTTTCAAAGACTTAAAGTTTAGGTTTCCCACAGCCAATTATTAATAGCATTTTTACATTTATTCAACTCAACACGCCAAAACAGTACTGTATTATAGATAAAAGCTCGTATGAAAGGCTCTTCTATAAGCATTTCCAAGTAACGTTACGTTGACTTCTTGGCAATAATGGTGTCACAGTTTTGTATAGGAGTTCTTACCCGTTGATACCAACTTTAACCATGATGCCTGATTTGGTCGTGTCCTCTGAAGAAAAAGAAAATAAAATAAATTATTGGACTAGTTACATTGAGTCAGTCGAAGCACAAAGTGCAAGTTGTGAACTCGGAAAGCTGAAGATAATGCAGAGTGAACGTAAACTCAACGTCCCTTTAAACTTAAGTTCATATATTTCCCTTTAGGCCTACGGCGTTATAGGCTACATTGAGAAGTCATTTTGATAGGAGTCTGACCAACTGGTTTTCATGCAGCATTGTTGCTATCGCCCTGAAACTTTCAACTGTGCTCTATGCATGTATAAGCTAGGTAAATATTTGATTTATAAACTCAATAAGGAATTTCTATCAGTATATTGTTAACTGTGGCTACATAATTAAACACTCAAATAAAACTTAAAACAAAGTGTATTTCAAGCTGGAATGAATGTTAATTTACCGTTTGTGGGAAGCGTCTGTTCGTCCTGACACTTGGTGTGAGTGGGAGGATAATCAGCATGAGGTTAATTTATATCTGGTGAGATAGCGGTGGCCACGCCTCCTTGGACTTTGGGCAATCACGACCACGCCCCCTTAGAATGTCAAGGTCGCAATGGGGGGAAGTTGGATGAAACACTCTCAAATAATTATAACAAATGACACCAAACTAACATAAAGTATTTATAATCAAATTATCAAATTACGTTAAATTACATTATAGAGCAGATATATTCAGAGTTTGTCCCTTTTGGAAATTTAACAGTGAGAGATCAAGTTTAATGTCTTCAGTAATAGGCCAGGCCTATTTCCTGCAACTTCTTTGGTAGCAAATAATGCATTTAACTAAGCTTTTAAAAATAAAATATCTGTTGGTATGGATGAAATGACATAAAAACATTGTTATTAATCTACATACCAACACAAAGGCTTCATGTTCGATTCATGAGCTCATTCTTCATGAGCGTTCTGCATATTTTTGCAAAATAATTTTTTTTTTTTTTTTGCAAAAGAATTAAGAATATTTTTGTACTGACTTTGCAAAAGAAAGACATTTAGGATAAAATGTGTTTGCTGAAGTAATTGTATTTTCTGAGAGAAAAGAAAATTTGATTTGTGCATGTCTGTCCACCCTGACCTTCTAGCAGCAACTGTACCAGAGTGAGCGCGAGATGGAGGGGATCAAATCGCCCTCGTCGTGAGTGTGTGACATTTACAGGAAAGACCATGACCTGCCCTTTTACACAGCCATTCCTGAATCCCTGATTCCCTCACATTGGTAGGAAATCCTATGCTTTTGTACCTGCAGAATCACTAACCAGCGCATGCGCCTTCACATGTTCATCTGTATGCAAGTGGTAAAACCAAGAAAACCAGAAAAGTGATAAAAGTGAAGAAATAGATGATAAACATTATCAAAAGACACTGATTTCTTGTTTAAAACAAGATAAATCTTTCAGAGAGTGACAGGGTAGATTAATTCCTGGTTTATAAATTTGCATAGTGAATTTCGTCACAAAGTATTTGATTAATCGCATTATAATCTTTCTGTCATCCGTCAAATTTTGCGTTGGTGTTAATTATTAAAAAATCACAGGGTTATACTTGTAATTAACACTGACATGATCAAGGAGATTAGGTGCTCCACCACAAAAAAAAAATTAATTGCTATTCAGGCTTCATAGCAATTAGCTGTCATAGTGCAATGTTCCACATTTTGTTGCAAAAAATGATCTGTAACTTTGCAAATCTACAGAATTGTCCTTTTTCATTCTGAATTTAAGTAGTCTTGTCCTCTCTATGGTGTTAAGTTTCATCTGAGTTTACACTGAAGACAGTTTTGGACTGTCGTGGCTGCTGCTGTGGCCTTTTGACTTCTTATGATAGTTCAAAGGTCACAGAGATGAAGAGGCCAAACTGTGTCCGTCATGGGATATTTGGGGTGTCACAGTTTTAAAATTACCATCCAACCCTTTAATCATCACAACTTCCTTATTAAATAATGTAATACTTCTATACTTCTTTCTGTCACCTGATGGAGTTTTGGTTCCTTGCCACGGTTGCCTTGGCTTTTAGCTAGCTTACTAATGATTACCCAAGGGGGACATTGAAGCAATTTTGTTCTAGAAACAGAACTTGTTGTATTATTTTCCTGTTATCATTGTGAAGCTGCTTTGATACAATCTGTATTGTAAAAAGCGCTATATAAATAAAGGTTTAATTACTAAATGATTGTTCTCATGAAAACCGGTTGAGAGCGCTCAGCAACTGCCCCTCAGAATAGTGCATGTATATCCCTGCTATCTGCTCCCCTGCCACCAGAGAGAATGTGCTGGACTGTCGCCAGGGTCAGGCTAAAAATACACAAACACTCGAAGGCTGACCCCGCACCCTTTCCACTGCGGCTATCTTGTGGAGTGACCTGCACGATCCACTTCACTCTGTGTCGTCTGACTCACATGATTCAGAATCAGACAAGCTTCTGAAAGTAACCCTGACTGACACAAAGAGCACATCTGTCAGGTCATATCGCAGAGTTCACCCCTGATAGCCCAGACTCTTCAGTTGGAAGACTTGTCGACCAGTTTGTGAATGAACTCTGGTGACATGTAGTTGTTTGCTTAAATGCTGCTCTCCGGTGTGGATCATTCTTTAGCTGCGTGCGTTGGTATGTGAGGGTGTTACATATTAGCCAACCATAAAGTGGCATAGCTGTTTGAGCTCAGAGTCCATAATCTGATCTGACGGGACAAGTCTAGTGTCTCAAGCTTCATGATATAGTGCTCTCTTGTGGTCAAAATCAAAAAGTGCCCTTAAAGGCCCCTGAAATCAAAATTTAAAGGAGCATTTCACCCATTTCAACATTAATCTTTATTGAAAGTGGATCATATATGTAGTCGAAATGTAAAAGAGTTTTTGAATTTGGTGCCCTCTTGACCGAGAAAAGACAGAAAATAACCGAGGGGCGCATTTGTATGAAAGACTACAACACCCACAATGCACCACATTGCACAGCTCCGCAAGCCACACCCACTAATCCGGAACTGCGCGCACATCAGAGAAATCATTCTTTCATCAACAAGGCTAACGTTAGCTGCCATCAGACTTTGAAATTCATTTCACGCAAAATTTCTAGTTAGTAATTTCTAATTTTTAGGACGAGGGATGTGAGAGCGGTGCAAGAGGACGGCGCGAGGCCGGTGGCGTGAGTGATAATGAAAGACAAGAGACGCACCGACCGGTCTCGTATCTCTCACGGAGGAGCGGGAGCATAAACGGCAGATCGAGAGAGAAACAGGCCTGATTTTATGTTGTGTGTCAGTCATCAAATATATTTTTGAAAGAACTAAGTGTTTTTAGCTAAGAATAAACTAAAAGAGTTACACAGTGTAGCTTTAAACTTTGTGCATTGTAACCCTGCAGATGTCGTTTATGCTCAGGCAACAACATTACACACTAAATAAGTAAAATAATAATCAACCACCCCTTCAAAGCATATTAAAAACACCAAATAATAGACATAAAAAAATGAATAGCTTAATAGCTCTGCTGCATTAAAGGGATATTTCACCCAAAAAAAGTGTCATAATTTCTAAGCCCTTATGTCATTCCAAACTTGTATGGCTGTTTTGCTTTAACTTCTGTTGAACACAAAATAAATGATGTAGAATATTCACTTTTTTTCTATCCAGTGAAAGTAAATGTTGAGCTTAATTAGGTATACCTTTATACATTTATACAAATATACATTTGAGTTGTTTGGGCTACTTTTATGGTACTTTATGTAATTTTTGCTTTATTATTCTCAGTTCTGGTGCCCATTCACATTCATTGTATTGCAAAAAGTAGCTCAGGCATTCTGCATCATTCAGCAACATTCTGCATAACATCTTTTGTGTTTAATTGAATATAATTGTGAATGAATAATGACAGAATTTTCATTTTTGGATGAAATAGTTTTGCAAATAAAAGAACACCTATAAAAACGCCATAGCTTTATACTCATTTTAGGATAGTTTAACAAAAATTAGTCCGATACTTCTTACTTATGGGTGACATAGGCCTATAATGCTATTCAGTTCATAGAAAGAGAATGCATTCCTTTACTTATAAAATATGTAGTTCAAGTTAAGATTGTATGGCTAATTTTAGCAAGGTTTTTTTTTTTTCATACAAGCCATAATCCTAACACCCACACATTCATTTCACAGGCTGATTTTGTCTTAAGAATTGAAGGGATTTTTCATGCAGTTCCCAAATGATTCAGTGGTTGTGGATGTATGTGAGACTCAGCAATGGAAGAGGAAATGAAGAGCAGTGCTGTTTTAATCCACTTACAATGATTGTTAATAGTACATCACATTGTTCAATAAATTGTTTCCATGATTATTAAGTTCCTTAGTTAAAACTAAATACATCGCACCACTAAACCCTAGACTTCCCACTCCTTGTCACAGAAGGATGTGAATGTGTGTCAGCCAGCGTGTCCTTGCACAATACGAGCTGATTAAGACTGAATTAAGGCTGAAAATCCTGCCACACTCTTCCAATTTGCATATTTGCAGCCCATAAGAAAATAAATTATACAGAAACAGGTGAAACTCCTTGATTTGCAGTGTGTGGGAGAACAACCTGGGTTTAGAAAAGCGTAACAAAAACACTTTATGATCAGGGAACGCAATTAAGATTCATGCAGAGCGCAAAAAGAAATTTTATTCATGCAAAAAATACAGAAAGTGAGCAGTATATGTCAATCATGCATTTTTTTGAGACTTTATCTACTTTAAAACCTTTTGTTCACTAGTAAACTACTAGCAGAATATCAAAAATGAAGGACAGTGTTGCTCAATGAACAAGTAAAATAGTTTGCTTCCTTCATAAGGAAATAAATACAGCTAAACAACATGTCACTTTAAAGCCAATGTAAAAAGAAGTATATTGAAAGACATGATATAATGAATTTGTCCACCTGTACAACTCTTTTCACAGGGTCCCAGACCAGACAAGAGTTTGGTAATGACCTCTACCTAAAGCTAAGCAGGACAACAGTCATCTCATGGTCTCGGCCCATCTCTCAGTCCATTATTAGCAGCCGAGGCCGCTCATAGAGCCGATCCGGTCCAGTTTCAGGCCAAAACAGCCTCGATTCCATCCCCTCCGCAACCGGTCCGGTGGAGCTCGCTTCTGATTGGCCAAAGCCCCCCTCAAAAGGCGGAGCCAGGCATTATCACTCTGCAAAGGTATGTCAATCCACTTGGGATATTCTGCGACCTTTAGCCCAGAGCTGAAGGTCTGCATGGGATCCTCCAACTGGTCACTCGTGAGGTTCTCAAGATCGTCAAGGGTCAAGAGGTCATTGTAGCGCTCAAGAAACTGCTCAATGACCTGCATTGCAGAGAAAGGAAATATGTTTCAATGGCTGTTTACCATAGATAAAGAAATATGTGTACAAGTACTGAGGAATCCCACCTGCATGGCTTTGTGAGGGGTGTGCAGGGCTCGGGTGTGGCCCGGCACCGGATTGGCCAGAAGGACTAGAAGCACCACAAATACAGAGGAGCACAGCATGGCGCAAGTGATATTGGCCCCGGATACACCACTAATGCGAGTCGGGATTTAGATGAACGGTTTTAGATGAATACACTCAAACACAGATACAGGAGAGAGACGCACGGGAATGCGAACAAAAAAACATTCTGCAGAAAATACTACACGGTACAAACAAAGAAACACAAAACACAGAAAGAGGTTAGTCTGTGTTATTGTTATGCATTTTTTGCAAACCGTTTGAACAAATTCAGCTACATGGATATGTTTTATTATTTAGATTATAAAACAAAATAGCATCTTGGTGTACACAACAATATTTGATGATAACTGATGATAGACTGTAATCTTATAGTGCACTCCAAGATGCAGGATTATAAACAACAAAATAAAATAACATGTAAATAAATACACTTTTAAATAACATTTTTAAATTATACAGTAAATAAAAAAATCAAATCCAGGTCATTGTAGGATTTTGTTGTTGTTGACATTTTAATGTAAATACATTTACATTACAAAAAATATTCTCATTAGATTAGTTTAATTCAGTACACTAAAAACTAAATCAGGATAAAGATAAAGTACAACAAACACTACTACTATGATGTATTAAATCCCAATTTAATAATTGTTTCACATTACAAGAATGATTTTAAAAAGTATTTCTTTGTTTGTTTTTGCATTATGGTAATGAGAATTTGAGGGAGTGCTACATTTTCATAAAAATAATGATATAATATGATTAACAATGCAAAAAAAAAAATTAAATAATAAAGTTCCTTTGTTTTCTATTAACAAAACATAAAAAATATATATATATATTTAGGTAAAGGATGACCCGGACATGTTCTTGGCAGGTTTTAGATTCACCCTGGGCAGAAAAAAAAATGCTATCAAAAATACCTAATATAATTTTATATTGTCTTAATGATGTATATGAAAATAGTTAAGTTATACAAGTTTAGTAAAATTCATGGTAAAAATCTGACCTGTTAAATTTAGTTCCACAATTTTTTTACATGAAAATCAGAAGATAAAGTTTTGTTTTACTCACCAATAATAGTTCGAGGATCTTCTACAACTTGACTGAATTCTTTAGTCCTGATCCATCCCTCCCTCTCTCTCTCTCTCTCTCCCTCTCTCGTTTCTCTCAGTTTTTGGCACCTGCTAAGAGCATCCCTGTCTTTCCCTTTCCTCTCTCTTCCTTCCTCTGAGTGCAGGAATGTGATTTAATGCGAGTGGCGTTTGTATCTCAGTGTGTGTTTGTGTGAGCTTGGTGAGTATGTTAATAGTAAGCATGAGGTATCTATATATGCTTTGCTCGTCCCCCCTTCCACTCATACCACACACACCTCTTTTCCCTCCCTTTTCTCTCTCTCTCTTCTTATCTTAATGTTTCTCGGTTCGGATGATGTCAGAGGTATCATGGGGGTGTTTGATGTTGTCGGGGTGATCAGGCATGGGGATGCCACCTTCTGCCTGGAAAATGACGTCATTTGCACGCACATCACAAAAGAAATGCAGGGCACCACAACCAGGTGTTGCCCTCCTCCGCCCTCTACTTTAAATGATCTCATCCTTCCTTTATTCATTCCTCATCCATCCATCTCGTGTCCCCTTGCATCCTTCTGTTTGCAAGGTGCGACTTTGGCTGCCAAAAGCACCACAGGCTGGCAGAATATTGTGTCTGTTGAGAGGATGCCAACACTTTTTTGGTGTACTTAACTCAAGGAGATATATAGAGCTTTCAATGTCTGTTTGGATAGGAATGAGGCATTTTTTTTGTCTTTCGCACATGAAAAGCAAATGCTTGAGTCCTAAAATCATGGTCGATATGCATCATCAGAATTGCATGAGAAAAAAGCTACATTTTAAAGTGCATTTTTATTATAGGTCGTATATTGTACCTTGATTTTTCTCCGCATTAATCCGCTCTTGTGGGTCACTGTGAGAACTGTCTTTGCTTTTCTTTTTCTGTCTCTCTCTGTGAATGCCATCACAGTCTGCCAGTGCCATCTGCTTACTGCTCCCCCCGGCCTCAAGAACATGATACAAGAGCCTACACACACACACACACAGATAGATATAATGATTTTTATACTGTACAAATTTTATATTCTATCCCCTATCCCTAAACCCAGATAGATAGATAGATAGATAGATAGATAGATAGATAGATAGATAGATAGATAGATAGATAGATAGATAGATAGATAGATAGATAGATAGATAGATAGATAGATAGATAGATAGATAGATGGGGGGTTTGATTTTAGTAGTGTCATTTCAAGTCATAGAAAAGGCATGCAAATTAACAAAAAATAAATAAATAAATGCAATTTAAAAAATAAATAAATGTACGTTTTAGTTATGCTATATTTTATTGTGTAGGAATTGTGGGAATATATATTTTTAATCCTTATCCATTAAATGGAAGAGTCAAGTAAATGAATTTGTTAAAAAGAGTGTGAGCCCTGAACAATATTCAGCTCCTACAACTTCTGGAATCCTGAAATTCATTTATATTAATTATTTGTTAATTTGATTATTTACAATATATACCCATATATTAAATAAATATTTTAAAAACAAAACTATAGGGCTAGGGGGGGCCTTCAAATATTGTTTTGGACAATGGAGGCCTTGGAGTCAAAAGGTTGAGGACCACTGACTTAATTCAAGCACAAAGACAACCTTGAACGTGTTGATATGATGCAGTGTCACAACATAACACAATCATTTCCCTTTACCACAGCACAAACACAATATACAATTCATTTATGATCCAACTCTCATCATAAAGACACAACATTGGTCTAACACAGTAATAGTCTGACAAAAACTCTTGGAGAAAACTACACACACACACACACACACACACACCCTGAGGTATCCCTGGCTTCATAAAAGCATCAGCGTCCAGAGAGGGGCTCTTGTGTTTGATCAGGTTGAAGCCAGTGTTTTTACGGTTGTGTACCCTGTCTGAGTTTCTCACACTGCGAAGGATCGCAGGTTTATCCAGCCAGCTGCTGCCACTAGCACCCAATCCAGCAGGAACCTAGCAACAGAGCCATTTACAAGATCTAATTTATTTACATTACAGTGCTTATTTACTCTAATTACAGATATCAGTCAAATTAAAATATGCCACATATAATATACAAGTTGTCATAAAGTCATGGTTTTTCTATTTAAAAGTCGTAATATATTATTTGACCACTTTCAGTCATTAAAATTTATTTTCCTGCTTTGCCTTGCATATTCACAAATTAAATGAGTCACAGCACTTTGCAACACTTTTCTTTCCAGTCTGATATCATTAGTGCTGCCCCATCCACACACTACAACGTATCACACCACATTGTGAAATTTGAACTGAACTAATCGGGGATCTTTAGCTGCTTATTTCTAACTCTGGGATCCTTCATAGGGATATATGCAGAGGAGTAGGTGCTACACACAGCCCGGTCCATAGAGGAAACAGCGTGTTTGGTTGAGACTTGTACTTGGCAGAACTGGGTGGAGTTGGTGTGCCTGTACTTAATGGTGGGAAGGAGGAGAGTGGCGGAACCAGACCAGAGGGTTGGAGGGTCAAGGCACAGCTGAAGACTTGAAAGATTGAGGCAGAGCCAGAGCAATAGCCGGATTTCCACTGCCGGGCTAGGGCTGGGCCAGAGCTAACAGCAAGCCGAGTCGAGCCAGTGGCCTCGGGCTTGCGTTTCCACTGAAGCCCCAGAACGCTGCCCTAAACCCCGCCCCAAACACGCCTTTCTGGATCAAACGTCATACAACCCAGCCCATTTCAGCGTGTTTTATGAATTAATTTATTTTTTAAGTTAGGAAGATAACTTGTATATTAACTCACCGGCCGTGGCTGCAATAGTGTCCCGATTGTCTCACGAGTTGCCACTAACAGAGGGACGGTGACCCAGCACACCGTCCATCAAGTCGAACCATGGAAAAATTCTTCTCTGAACTCCGCTTTGTCCATTGTGCATTTTAATCGCCTTGTACAATACTGCGCCCGCAACTTGTTTATTTTTTCCTGAATTTGAAGCGTTACTCGCTGAATGCTCAGCTTAGAAGTTCAGCATCGATGTATTTTGTAACATCCTCGTTTCTTCACACGCCGTGACTTCGTACAAATTGACGTCGTACCCTTTCTTCTGCCCAAATGCTCAGAAGAGCTGTGGTATCCTCGACAGACCAGTATAGGCGATTCTCCATTTCAAGCAGCAATTTTTTTTGCGTGATATTGCTTCAGATCATAACGTTCCATAACACAGATAAACTCCGCCTTTTACCTTGAGCACGCCTCTAGCACAAGCTGGCCCACTCTGGCCCAAGGTATTCGACGGGGCAGAAATCCTGGCCGTTGGCCCCGAGTAAGCCCCGATCAAGCCCCGGAAGTGACAGTGGAAATGCGACTGGCCCTGGCACGCACTAGCACGGCTCGGCACTGGCCCGGCAGTGGAAACTAGGGGTTTCATCAACTAGTCGACTAGTCGGAAACAAAATGATGACATATATATATATAGATATATTTTTTTTTGTTAACTATCCCTTTAAATACAAGGCAGTACTATATACTATAAGCACTATAAGGCGCACCTTCAATGACCTATTTTAGAACATTTTTCAAACGTTTGACTGGGTTTGCATTATGCATCCACTAGATGTGCTAAAGGGAATGCAGCGAGTGCGCGGCGTCGGAGGTGAGGCGTTTATTTAGTAAGCGTGAGCGCGCTGGGGCGGGCACGTAACTTACATTCGCAGCCTGCTGACAGCAGTGTCTGTTCGTGTGTGTGTTAGAGAGAGCGCTCGTGAGCAGGAGATATTTTATACGAGGTTGAACTGGCCGTGTGACAAAGCGGGCATAAGATGGACACGAGCGCGAGCAATTGATCCATATATAATGCGCTCCGGATTATAAAGCTTGAGAAAAGGCCGGATTGAGAAAATTAAAGGCTTTTAAGTGCGCTTTGTAGTGCGGAAAATACGAGTACTACTCTCGCTTTTAGACCAGCACGCGACGTGTTTAATATAGACTCATATTAGCCTACACCAGATTTTCTCTCAAATGTTTGCTTTCACTTTCTATATGGGGAGGCTGCACTTTAGACATAGCCAATTCTGTTTATGTAAACATTGTGTGTATTTAACAGTATTAGCATAATAAGACTTGAAAGATAACTTAGTCCAGTATTCAGGCGCTGTTTGACAGGCTTCTAATGCCTGTGAGCGTCGGGGATATGCCGCGCGCTCAGGAAAGCGCACGTTAGAACAGCGCGTTAATTCAATGTTTAACCGGCAAGGCTTATGCAAACAATGAACTTTTGTGAATTGCAGTGTCCCGTACCTATTCCTTAACGTGTGATGTGTAGGCTACGTCGCGTTGTACAGTTGAGAGGCGCCAGAACTGATAGAATGCACTGTAACACAATACTACTACTACCATATTTCTTCAAAAGCAGATCGTGGAGATATTTACTATTCGTGTTGTCGCACACCCCTAGAATAAACCATTTAACGACTAGTCGACTAGTCGTCGACTGTTATGCAAAACTAGTCGACTAGCAAAAATCAGTAGTTGTGAAACCCCTAGTGGAAACGCGGCTAATAGACCAAGGTGGAGCCAGAGGGAAGAGGGAGCCCAGCAGAGCCTGAGGGGTGACAGGCCATGGTGGAGCTGAGGAAGCCATGTTGGAGCAGATGGGTAGGGGGGTCATGGAGGAGTCTGGGGCCAGAGGCTTGAGTTGGAGCTGAGGGATCCACAGGCCAAGGCAGAGCTGATGAGTGGAAAGTACCAGGCATGAGGAGCCTGGGGGCTGAAGGGAGACAACGGAGGTGAGGCAGAGGAACTAGATGGCTTAGGCCAGGGGTGTCCAATCCTGCCCCTGGAAGGCCAATGTCCAGCAGAGTTCAGCTCCAACTAGGGCTGGGCGATATATCGAGTATGTACGATGTATCGTTATATTTTTTGAAACGATATGGAATGAGGCAATACCGTTTATATCGATACAGTAGTTTGATATGAGCACATCTGAAAAATAGCGGAGGTTGCAGTGTGAGCTGCTGCAGTGAAAGTAGCTAGGCTACGTAGTACAATTTGTCCTAAACATGACACAAGCTTATATTAATTGCGTCAAAATCACTTTGATATATTGATATAGTTAACAAGTTTAAGGCAGCTTGCCGCCCTGTCAAATGCTCTGACAGACACTGTTGCTGACTGACAGATATACTTGAGATGTGGTGCTTTCCTCAGTGCTCAACTTACATTTGACAGGTATATTCTCCATCTGTAAATGTTAGAAAGTAAAGCAAATATGTCCATTTCACAACAAATATGTCCATGTAAGAAGAGGACGAGCTTCTGCAAGTGAATCTCCGCTAAAATTCATGCTTCCTTGAACGAGCGCCGGCGCGCGCATGCGCGTGAATAGTACTACGTAGTACGCAATAATTCTGACTAAAATAAACATATTGCTAAAATATTTGTTGTTGGAGAAAATAAATGTGCCATATGTGGAATTTTAAACCTACAAGTATATATTTTTAATGAAAGTGAAAGTGATTATAATGGGGTAATCAAATGCAGGCTAATATAATTAGTTTGTGCGTTTGTTTTTGTTTTTATTTTCATTTTTAGTTTAGCTTTTAGTCAATATAAAAACAAAAGCTTTTTGCACATAATATATTGCATAGCCTATATTATATTTGTTTCCATATCCTTCAATATCAACATTGTTTGTAGGATAGCATTGGGCCGAATGTGAATATATATATATATATATATATATATATATATATATATATTTTTTTTTTTTTTTAAATATAAAGATTTTTTTTATCTAAATAGAAAACGTAGAAAGTACCGAGATATATATCGTATATCGCCATTTGACCAAAAAATATCGAGATATGATTTTTTGGCCATATCGCCCAGCCCTAGCTCCAACCCCAACTAAACAAAGCTGAACCAACTAATCAAGGTCTTTCTGGGCATACTAGAAACTTCCAGGCAGGGGTGTTGAAGCAAGTCGGAGCTAAACTCTGCAGGACATTGGCCCTCCAGGAGCAGGTTGGACACCCCTGGCTTAGGCAAAGGAGAAGGAGAGGGAGGCGGGGCATGAACATCTGTGACGGAGACTTGGAGCTGGGCAACGGTGATGAAGGCAACTAGGAGCTGGGTAGCGCCAATGGCGACAAAGGTGACAAGAGTTTAATTCTTACAAATAGCAAGAACACTACACAAATACCAACTTTATTCACAAACAGCAAACTTAGGTAACCGAGGGTTTAAATACGCAAGGAATGATAATCAACAGAACAGTGAATAGGTGTGCACTAATAAGAAACCATAACAAACCAGAAACTAAACATCGAATGGCAATGAAACAGAACAGAACATAACTATGAACTAAACAAAAATTTAATGTGACATTTTAATAGAAGTGTTTTCAAACGAGATACCATATTTACTGATGTTGTATAACAAGAACTGCACTGAGGGTTGATGGAAAATTGAAATTGAATTTCTCCGGAATAGGCTGAAGTCTTTCAGGCGCTGGAGGACCTCCTAAACGTGCTGGGGATTTTCAGCCAAGCTCCATGAGTAAACAAGGTGGAGGTACTCCCAGAGCACTTCATGCATAAAATCCTGGAATACACAGTTGATACGGCATTGATCAGGCCATATTGCATGATGCAGTACTCATTGTGGCCTGTAGCAGTCACAAAAACAGTCTTCTATTTGTCTCCCTCACATATCCAGATGAGGTTGTAGGCACTTAATCAATTTTTATTTACGTTTGCATGCTAACTTTGACGGAGCCAAAATTATATATATATTTTTTTTTTAAAAATGGTTCTGTGGACCCCTAATGACACTTTTGGGTGTGTTAGTTTATTCTTTGAAAACCTCTATTAATTTTAGCTCAGAACATCAACTATTATATGGACCCTTTAAAATCTAAACTAATACAAAGAAATATTCTGTGATTCGAAAAGTTTATCCCAGAAGCTGGACGTGAATGCAGACTCTCAAACAGAAGTAGACATGTCTGCCCCTTGCAGACAGCAGAAGGTGCTCTTATTTTATATAACACACTTACCAAAATAGCAGAAGAGTAATTGGCCTCTACAGTCCTCTCTGACTGTCACTCAAGAGAAAGAGAAAGAGCCAAAGCGAGACAGAGAGAGAACGCTAGCATGAGAGAGAAGCTGTGTAGGAGGATGGGTAGGCGAAAAGAGAGGGATGAGACAAGTATTAAAAATGAGGGTACGGTAGGATACGGCTAGAGCCCACCAGCGTGTCACCTCTGAGTGAGAGAAAGAGGCGAAGGTGGTACATGCGAGTATGTGTGTTTTCTGTAGTTCTGTAGGCAGGGAATCTAGCAGTGTGTGTGTTTGTATGGATGTACTGTATGGTGAGAAATAAGAGTGGGCAGATTCATCTGTGTAGGAGTGTGGGTGGGTGAAAGAGGACACCAGACCCTGAGAAGAGCACTACATTTCAAAATAAAGGTTTTCGAGTTCAGAAAGTTTGGAGTGAGATGAAGAAAGAAAGAGGATGTGATGGCCTGAGATTGGTGATTCTGTTAGAGCCAGATGTGACTGACAGACCCCACCAAGACTTTCCTGTGTGCAAAACAAAATTGAGCAAAGACAGATCTACGATGTTCATTTTAAGGGATGCAGACAGCAAGCAGAAAATTTTTTGGGGAATATCATTTAAGGCACGTTAATGCAGATATTTGGCATTAAACCAGCACTAAGCTGGGTTTTTTTTTTTTACCTTAACTGAATAGCTTTTAGCAAGTTATTGCAATGGTTATATGACTATTTTCGGGTTGAATGCAAAGGGGTAATCCATCGACCGGAAGTTAAAGCCTTGCGGGAGCTGCCATCTTGTAGCAGAACTTCACTTTCGTTAGCATTCCCATTGACTCCCATTCATTTTGGCATCACTTTGACGGTGAATAACTTTACATCTGAGGCGTTTGACGACCCCATTTGTCCTTTATTTATTTCTAAAGAAACACGACAATGAATGAAATGCTCCATACCTTGTAGCTTATGTTATGGCCCCGTAGAAGCAGTTTTTTGTAAAGTTGGTTAACGATTGCGTCATACCCATGTGACTCTCTGTCGCACAGTAGAGAGATTACCGTATGGACAGGAGGAGTAGCTCGCGGGCAATCGGGGAAACGTGGAGGCAAAATGACAAAATAATTAATCAGAATACCTAGCAAAAGTGTCTCCTGCTCCTAGCTCATGGACAGCTCTTACTCACACTCTCCGCCTATGCATGTTTGGGAAGGGAATGATTCAGATTTCTCATGCCACAGCCACTAGAAGACAGACGGGTTGCTCACGTCACATCTACGTCGTAAAGCTCTGTTTGAGTCTGCGCGTCAGGGACGGAAGTGCTAAAAACAATCGGCAAAAACGGGCTTCAATTGTCTCAATGGAGTTCCAATGAGATGGCTCTATCCACTTCTTATACTCTCTATGTTGCTTACTATATACTGACCCCATATTCCCGGAGCACCCTCCACAGGCCGCCTCGGGGGACACAGTCGAATGCCCTCTCCAAATCCACAAAACACATGTGGACTGGTTGGGCAAACTCCCATGAACCCTCCAGCAAACATGTAGAGAGTATAGAGCTGGTCCAGTGTTCCACGGCCCGGACGTTCCACTATCGGCTGTATTCTCTTCTCCAGTACCCTGGCATAGACTTTCCCAGGGAGGCTGAGAAGTGTGATCCCCTGTAGTTGGAACTTGGAACACACCCTCCGGTCCCCCTTCTTAAAAAGAGGGACCACCACCCTGGTCTGCCATCCCAGAGGCACTGTCCCCGACCGCTGCAGAGTCAAAGTAACCACTGCTGCAGAGGTGTGTCAACCAAGAAGACAGCCCCACAACATCCAGAGACTTGAGGTATTCAGGGCGGATCTCATCCACCCCCGGTGTCTTGGCACCGAGGAGTTTCTTGACTACCTCGGTTACCTCAGCTTGGGTGATGGATGAGTCCACCTCTGAGCCCTCAGCCTCTGGGCCGCAGTCCGCTTGGCCTGCCTGTACCTGTCAGATGCCTCCAGAGTCCCACAAGCCAACCAGGCCCGATAGGACTCCTTCTTCAGCTTGACGGCATCCTTTACTTCTGGTGTCCACCACCGGGTTTGGGGATTGCCGCCTCGACAGGCACCGGAGACCTTACGGCCACAGCTCCGAGCAGCCGCTTCGACAATGGAGGTGGAGAACATGGTCCACTCAGACTTAATATCTCCAACCTCCCTCAGGATCTGGTCGTAGCTCTGCCAGAGGTGAGAGTTGAACATCTCTCTGACAGGAGATTCGGCCAAACGTTCCCAGCGAACCCTTACAGTAAGCATGGGTCTGCCGAGTCTGTCCAGCCTCTTCCCCCCCCATCGGATCTAACTCACCACCAGGTGGTGATCAGTTGACAGCTCCGACCCTCTTTTCACCCGAGTGTCCAAGACATACGGCCGCAGGTCAGATGAAATGACCACAAAGTTGATCATCGACCTACGACCTAGGGTGTCCTTGTGCCACGCACACTGGTGGACACCCTTATGCTTGAACATTGTGTTCGTTACAAACTGTGACTAGCACAGAAGTCCAATAACTGAACACCACTCGGGTTCAGGTCAGAGGGGCCGTTCCTCCCAATCACGCCCCTCCAGGTGTCATTGTCTTTGCCCACGTGAGTGTTGAAGTCCTCCAGTAGAACAACGGTAGAACCGCTCTTAGTCTGACCCGACCTGTTTGCCTTGGGAGACCCTACCAGGGACATATAGCCCCAGACAATATGGCTCCTAGGGTCATTCGGGTACTCAAACCCCTCCACCACGTTAAGGTGGCAGTTCAAGGAGGGGTGAAAGAAATTATTTTAATTTTTTTTTATTATGCAAAAAATAGTACATATTTTAAATTAATATAATTTGTTTGTAATTAATATAACAATTAATTGACCGTTTATAGAGACCCGATTTGTCATGACACCGGCCCAAGCCAAAAGAACACACCTCAAAATCTCTATAATATGGACGTTCTTTCAAAATGTTTTTGTCACATTTGATCCAACTAATGTGCAGAGAAACCAAGAAAAACTAAAAAGGAAACTATATAATAGAGAAAACCTCTGCCGACCCTCATGACTGCACCCGATATCACATCTCTTGATGAGTAGGTACTTTTACATCATGTATTTTCAACTGATAAAAAGTTCTATATGTATATCAGTAGTATGAATCATGAATCTGGATGCAATATATTTGTCATGTTACCATTTTTAAGTACTACTGTAGTCCCTTACTGATTGTAGATTACATGATGAAAAATGTAGTCAGTAACATATTACATTACACATTTTATGTAATATAATCAGACTACTATGTGGTTACTTTGACTCAAAACTTTTCATAATGATTTGAATTGGATAATCTTGTGCCATTTTGATAAAAATACAAAGAGAAAGAAAATATATACCATTCTTTTTGAAGGGCCTTAAAACAACTTTGCCTTTACTGTCAAGTCAACTCTCCGCTTTGTGGGATAGTCTACTAGAAGCACACTTCAGAATCTCATCAGAAGTAGTAGGTCATCCAGGTACACCTGCTGTTTTACAAATATGAATTAAGGATGTGTAATGCACAGTTTATCAAAATGTGATTATTGTTTTAACAATGTGCAACGTTATAAAGTATGGTCCTTACTTTGCAAAAAAACAAAAACAAATCAAGAGTGCAACAGCATGTCAGATGCAACTCCCCAAAAATCTAAAAGTTAGTGTGAAAATACTGCAGATGCACAAGAAGCGAAAACTCCTCTATAGAGTACAAAACAGGAGTGGTTGTTCTTATTAAAGATAGACTGGACACTCTGCAATCATATGTTCAGGTGATCATGATAATTATCCTTCTACAATACCACTTAATCAGTGGGGTGTCAAACCGGTCTGATCAAAAACCCTTTACCCACAGGCCTGCTGAATGGCTTCGTTTACCCTTCAGGCACAACCTTCAATTATCTCCTCACATGCAATCACTGCAATGTGATTAAAATGAACGCTTTGCCTACACATGCACTTCATTTCAACAGAATTAACAGCTCTGGGAGGAACAAGTGGTGATAATTGTGGTGTTTTGGGCCATCTTTTGTGGAGATCTCATGCAAGCAGAGAAAACATTGCAGTTCAGGGGTTACGAGCTCAGGGCTTCACGATGCACAATACGATAAGTGCGTCACCATGACTACACGGGCACTGAGCCAAAAGGGTGGGAAGAAAGATCGCGCATAGCTGAAGTTCATCTACTGAACGTTTTAGCCATTTGAACCCGAAGAAAACTTTGCACATTGATAAATGTTCTGTGGCGGGAGCTAAGCGAAGTGAAAAGTGAAGTCAATAGGCTTTGCTGTATAGCAGTCGTGATGCACTCAGGCTCAAAGGAAAGTTTCTCTTCTACCTCAACAGTTTTTGATCTGATTTCTGCGGTGATGTTCTGAAAGGCTGAAAGGAAAGGTCATGTTGATATTCTCTTCCCAGGGAAGGCGATAAAGCACATTAAGGTTTCAGACTTCGCTTTTTCAGACACCATACCCATTTTGAAACCTTCTCTTTAATTGGGTATGAGGAAAGAAAACAGACCACATACTCTTTTGCAGCATTTCAGTTAAATGTTTCTTATTCAAAACAAAATCCATTAAAACAGACTGTGTACATTTATAACACATACCACAAGGTTGAAGAAAACCTCACGGTCAAGCAATAAGGTTGACAAAAGTATTGGGAAGCAAGATAAATACACTAAATCATTGTGTACATTTCTGAAGGATGATCTTTGAGTCCCCAAAAGCAGGCTGGGATTGATGTCAAACCACTGACGGACCCCAGTCCTGAGCAATGAGCATACAGGTCCATGTCAATTCATAGCAATGAATCTCACTGGCCACTTTCATCTTGTCCAATGATTTTTTTTAACTGCTTAAATTTGTTTTTCCCCATTCTTTTCTTCAAGTTCTTCTTTTTCATTTTGTTTTTCTTCTCAAACTGGCTCCCCTTTTTCTTCTTTACTAGCTCTTTCGTTGAATCTCCGTTCAGTTCCTTTACCTTCTGATTTTTGACCGGTTTCCCAACCTTTTGGGAAGTTTTACCATCCAACTTGGCAATTTTGGCTTTTTTGGGACCAGCAGATTTCTTATTCTCCGATTTCACTCCAGCTTTCTTTGTGATGATGGGCGTCTCAGATTTGATCTCTTTTAATTTCTGCTTCTTGCCCATGTTGCTTTTCGCTTTAGTTGAAGCGGGCTTCTGTTCCTTAGATTCTGGCTTTTGGATCTGCTTCGATGAGGCTGCAGTCTCCATTTTTATAGATTCTACTTCATTTTCTGAAAAATAAGTTCAAAACATAAACATCAGATAGAAAAACGAATTTTGGAAACCATGGGAAATAACTACGCACCTGTTTCTTTTGCTGCAGTAGGGATTGTGTTAGACACCTTCTTTAGCTTGGCCACAAAAAACCCATCCATGTTGTGGGAGTGAGGATAGAATCGGCGAGACAGTTTGAGAGAGGGATGGAAACGTCTCTCTTTGAATCTGTGGGAAAGAGATGTGCATTATTGATACGCTTTCTGTGGCAAACTCACTCGCGTAACTCAATTTCTGGGAATACAGCCGTTATTATTGTAGATGGATCTCAAGTAAGACCTCATTACCTGGTGAATCCCTCCTTGCCAAAGTCCAGTCCAGTAGGGACCAGCTTAACATTTCTCTTCTTCAGAGCATAGTCCACAACCCACTCATTCTCTTCCACCTATGGGGAAGACAATAAGAAATTCACTTAAAAATGAGAATATTTAGGAGGATATAAAATGCAATCATCCAGACATTTCAGTAGGTTTTCAGACAAGTATTCATACAATTACTGTCCATCCATCTCTTCCACCTCTCCTTTAAATGTTGCACTATAGCGCTGGATTAAAATACCATATCTGAGTCAGTCCATGTCAAATCAGACAATTAAAAAAGGTTCACCAACTCCAACAAGATATAGTTCATATGCTGCTTATTTGTTGTTGGTGACCTAAAAGGTCAGTCAAATATTTATTGTAGATTCTAACACTTTCAGGTCCCTCAAGCATTCATTATTTTCAGGCCAAAAAACGTCTCATGTGGAAAGCCATGTTCAGGGTATGATTTTTTAAGTATTATGATTGCTGGCCACTAAGGAATTGGTCATATATTCCCGTCAAACACGAATGGCTTGCAGTCTCCTCTGAGACACAAATATTTTCATAAAATGTGAGATATTAACATTTGAAGAATCTTGAAAAGGCACACATTACCGTTCAAAAGTTTGGGGTCAATATAATGTTATTACACAGGACAACTGTTTTCAACATTGATAATTAGATTGATCATGTGACACTTAAGACTAGAGTAATGGCTGTTGAAAATTAATTTTAAAACGCTTTGATTAATTTTGCATGAAATAATTATACCAATCCCAACTTTTGTAGAGCCCGACCGATATTATCGGCCGATAATAGGGATTTTCCTAACTATCGGTATCGGCATTTATAATGGCCGATAAATTAATATTTTTTAAAAATGTGGGTACGGTGATTCATGTAAGGGTGGTGATGCCAATAAAGCACATAAAAGCAGTCACAAAGAACTGGCAACTGTAATGATTGTGAATGCATCAAATATAGCAAGGAGACATTTTAATTGTTTAATAATAAACAAGAGTTTTCCGTCAGTGTCGCTGCAAAGTTGACACCGCTGACACGCGATCTTCAGTGAACACACCAGAGAGAAATTCACATTTCATACAGATTTCAGCATCAGTCTGTCCTTCGTTTTGAATTGTTCTCAGGTCTATACGCTGAGTTTTCGGTTCATTCATGAGATAATTTGCAGTTCACGCGCAGGTGTCGAGATTATCTATTTTCTGCTAATATTTACTTCTTGTTTATTAAATCCAGGCAATTGGTTGACAAAACGTTGATTAAAATGCGTTGCGCGAGCGACAAATCTCCGAAAGTAAACTGATGCCCCATTCTGCTTTGTATACGGGTGCTTTTTCGCATCTCGGGTAAACAGCTGTTGCGAATTAAGACTAAAAATAGAAGATAATAAAGTTGTGTCAGTGACACTTTTGAAATATTTACTGATTAAAATTCTGTTTTATATAACATGACTAAATTAAATGACAATGTCGTTAGTGAAGATTATGCAACAGTATTTAAAATATAATATGCAATGCAAACTAGTTTGGTTACAGCTCAAATGCATCATTCTCATTCTATCATTCACCCTGCCTCCATTACATATCTTTGTCACACACAAGTGTTTGATCACCACATTTGAGAGATCATTGTAAAACATTTATATTTATTCTGATTTTACTGTGTATTCTATAAACAGTTTGTACACATCAATAGGAAAGTGTGTCCAAACTTTTGACTGGTACTGTAATATAATACACATACATAATATCGCTACTGTATTATAAATCAATAATATCTGCCAACATATATCGGTATCTGGCTTTTTTTATCGGCATCGTCCGCCAAAAATCCATATCAGCCTACTTTAAATTTTAGTTCTATATAGGAAAAATTAGGTTTGAAGTCCCCCTGTTGTTAATTTTATCCTTTTAAACTTATCTTTGATCACCAAAATTACATATTTAAAAGTTTTCCCCCTGTCATCTACAGACCTAAATTATAGTTTGTTGCAGTTTTATTGAAATTACCATTCAGTTAACAAAGTGCAACAAATAAGACTTAAATATCAGATATGTTCTGCACACACTGAATGTCAGAGACTAAAATAAAAGAATCAGTTTTGGTCAACTCACCATAATAGAGCATGTGGAATAAACCAGGTATCCACCAGTTGAAGAATCAGCATTGACAGAGTCGATAGCAGACAGGATGAGCTCCTTCTGCAGGTGAGCCGAGCGAAGAATATCAGCCTCATCCTGAGAAAGAGAGAAATACTTTACAATTCTGAATGGAGGACGTGCAAAGACTAAAATCCTTTAGAATAGGCTGAAGGAAATCTTTAAAAACTGCCAAAAGAATGAAAACAGGTGACTTTTAAGAACAGAATCACCTTATTGGTTTTAACAGCTGGATCTTTGGCAATGACTCCTGTGCCGGAGCAAGGAGCATCCAAAAGCACTCTGTCGAAACCTCCCATCACCTACAACATAAAATGAAACACCTCAGATTAGACTCTGCTTAGGGGAATGATGCCAAAATCAAAGCAGAAAAAAAAAAAAAAAAAAAAAAAACGAAAACAAAATATTTTACGACAGAAAATGAAAACCGGACAATGTGGACCTTTGGGAATTGTCTGCCGTCATAGTTGCAGATGACCGCATTAGTGACACCGAGACGATGGATGTTTCCCACCACACTCTTCAGTCTTTCTGCATTTGCGTCATTAGCCACAATCATGCCCGTGTTCCTCATGAGCTGAGCTGGATCACACAAATGATACACATTTTGGCTTTAGACACTCCAGAATCATTTCCTGATGCTTACTTTTTAACACAACATTGTAGAAAGGCAATCATGTGCATTATTTCTACATGACTGTGCCAAAAAACAAAAAGACTCTGAGATGAGCCACTTTACAAAAACACAGCAGTTGGTGTGACTGCCATGGAGAAGCATATGCTCACCCATATATGTGGTCTTGCCTCCTGGAGCAGCACTCATGTCTAACACTGACTCCCCCTCCTGAGGAGACAGCGCCATTACAGGAAGAAATGATGATGCACCTTGCAGCATGTACTGGCCTGCCAAATATTCTGGAGTTGCTCCTGTATGAAAGAGAGAATTACAATTTAACACCTACAATAACCAGTAAATGAACGAAGAAAAACAATGTTATTTTGAAATGACACTGGAACTGACCTATGGGAACAGAAGAGTCGTAGATAACCAGCCCCGTTTTGGACCATTTCCCCAATGGATCAAGGTTTACTCCTCTGTTAATCAAAGCCTGTGTTAAAAAAAAGAAGCCATAAGAACCAGACTGACATGCGTCAATGGCATTTTGGGTTTGTTTCCGTTTTGGTCAGACGTGATGCTTGGTAATCTCTTTAAAAATAAGGTTCCTAAAAGGGGTTTTTCGCGGTGATTTTCTTAGAATAACACTTTCAAAATCGAAAGAATCTTTCTACGATAAAGAACATTTTGTGGGAGAGAATGGTTATTTATCGAACTATAGATTCCAATTAAAAAGCATGTATTAAAATGAATCTCAGATGCATCTCATGTGACCACTTGTCTCAGATTTTGTGACTGTATACAGTACTCAAAATGAGCGTTAAAGTCGGCATGAAATGAAAGTTCACTATTTTGCAGGGTGCGAACTAAGGGGGAGCTCAGCTCTCCTTAATAAGACTGTGATGCGCGCTCGTGACTCGTTTATTCGTTGAATGAACCAAATGACAAAAAAAAAAAGATTCGTTCATTTTGATAAACAAGTTCAAACAGGAGAGTCACGAACGAGCATAACAGAACAGAGCAAGGTGACCATTTGAACAAACTTAAACTTTGTTATTTTTTTTTTTTAAATGAGCGATCGTGTCGCTCTAATTCATCGTCTGGTGTCGTTTAAACTTTAAAGCCCTTTGAACAGTTTGCACTGAAACTGTCTTTTGGACCGTGAACCGTTTGGTTACCAATAAAGTCCATTATATGGAGAAAATACATATCCTGGAAAGTTTTTATCAAAAACTTAATTTCTTTTCAACTGAAGACAGAATGACATGGACATCTTGGATGACATGGGGGTGAGTAAATTATCAGCAAAAGTTTTTTTTTAAAGTGAACTACTCCTTTAACTTATCAATTTGTGTCGATAAAGTATAATAGGGTAAATCCTGTTTATAGTGCTTCCATAATGCATACACTTGTAGCTGTTGTGTATCTTTGGAAGTCCTTGTAAGTCCTCGGTAAGGCACGTGCAAGTGCACACACTGCTGATAAAGCAATTTCTCGCAAATACATTTACAAATAATATCATCACTCTGGAGAGGGAGAGGATTTTTCAGGAGGTTTGATGATATTACTGCCCCGAGTCCATAGATATATATGGGCCGAGTCGAAGTGCTCCCAAGACTTACTATGGTAATGTATCCTAACATGACTGTGACAAATTCCTAAATAAAAAGCCTAATTTAATGATATTCTAAAATAAATTTTAATAAAACACATTAAAGTCTGTAATATTTTTTCAAACATGTCAGTTTGTGTCATGTCTGTGTTAAAGTGGCATGTGCCGCTGAATGTTTTCTAATACCAGTGCTGTTGTTTATCACGCAATGTTGCAAACTGCTCATTCTAGGATGGAAGTGAGAAATATATCTATCATGGGTCACTACGAATAACGCATTCACAGTCGCATCCGTTTCTGTAAAATGTTATTTTTGCATGATGCTGCACGCACGGCAGTAGGTGTCAGCAGGATTATTTAGTTGCACGCAAGTAATAAGTAACTTGGTACTTGTTTACGTTAAAACTACGCTTATACAACCTGGGCGTTTACCTTATGGCCATTAACTTTTCGATCTCCAGGTGGATTTAACCCTCTGGGGTTCTTCGTTTCAGAGTCACACTCAGGAACTTCGGGTCAAAATTGACCCAAAGGGCGGGATTCATATTTAAAAAAAGAAAATCATAATTAATTTTTTTTACTTGTTTTTTATAATATTTTTTCTTTTCTTTTTTGGTGTTTTGAGATACAAAAATGTATAATTAGTATTAATGCAATAATTATGACCAAATTTTCCCCCATTGAATACAACAGAAATTTTTTTTTTTTTAATTTATTTTTTAGAGCTGTATTTCATTTTGGAGTAAAAGCAATTTTTGAAATTAGATGGATGCCATCTCGTGGACAAACTGAACTTTTTAAAAATGCAAAACACATCTGAATTTTTTGTTGTGTGTGTGTGTGTGTGTGGATGTGTCTGTTTTGCACTCTTGATGTTTTATAGATTCACCCCTTCACTGCTGTGTGCTTTTTTTCAAGATCGTTGCTGATTTGTAGATTGTAGATAGATTCCGTGAGTTTGAACTAATTTGCGGGCATCAGGAAACCGCTATCAATATGCAGCATACACGAAAATCATTCACCTTTCGGCAAATTCGCCGTTTTGAAACCAAAACAGGGGACCTGCGTTAATCGTGTATACTTTATGAAGCCATACTGTAGTATAATGTGAGATAGAAATGTATATTTAAGTCATTAAATTCAAGTTAACCTAAGCTTTTCCCTCCACTGCGGCTGTCAGTCATTCTCTATTCGGTGTTCAAACAGCGCGTCGTGTTACAACAGTTAACATGATGAAACTCTTTCCAAGATGATTCAATGTTATTATTATAATTGATCCGTAGATAAAGGTCTATGGTTTCGTAATATAATGACTATCTTGCTAGACTTTTATTGGTGTAACTTAATCACTTTCTACTGAGTGTTAGATCACAACACTAGAGTAGACTCGGCGCACTATAATTGTTCTTCACGTGCACAGTAGCCTAAATGAAATTTAAAACTGTTAAAAGAAAAGGCTGAATAAACTATTGCAAAGATACTGTATAATACACAGTCAATATTGCTTCCTCACTAAACAGCTGTGCATCTGATTTTTACGATGTTTTTCATAAATGTATAACAACAATACAAAGAGCAATGTGTAACGTTTTACCAGAGATAGTGCTACACTTATTGTCTCTTATTTTTTCCCCACTAAGGAATGTTTTTTTCACTAAATGTTCAGATTTTATAAAATTATTGTGCACTTGTGATTTTTCTAGGCTTAGTTTTTCTGAGTTATCCACTAATCTAGTTTACAATAGCATTTTTGTCATAGGTTATAGTCATATATATTTTTTTTATTTGTTGTTTTTCTATATAATGAAGTTGTCTGTATTAAGAAGATTGTTTAACACACAAAAGAGTGTGGTTTTTAGGGTTTTATTTAGTTATAATAAACAAAAAAATGAAATAAATTTTTTATCCGATTAATCGATTAATCGAAAAAATAATCGTCCGATTAATCGATTATCAAAATAATCGTTAGTTGCAGCCCTAAACAAATTCGATGTGGTAATGTGTTTTTCACTAGCTCTAATGAGGTTTCAGTAATTGGATCATGTTTTGGAATCCATATCATTTAGCACAATTCGATCAAAAACCCAGGCATAAATGGGGCCTTTAAACAAAAATGTCACATCATTTTTGGAAGAAGATCGAAAAAAGAAGACTTTCCAGACCTGAGCCAAGTCTCTCCTTCTGGCTTTCAGGGTGTTGGTTCGAATGGTGACTGGCCTTTGAATTTCATTGGCCTCAAGAAAATCAATCAGCTGAAACAGAAAATTTGTATTTGTATATCAATAAACACACACAAAGTTTAACAAAGAATTTTGTTCTGATATAGATGTACTGTCAATTCATATAGAGGTGGAGGGAGTGTGGCCATCCAACCCTTCAGATCTTGACAGACATTTGCTTTATCCTGTTAGCATAGCCACACACCTTGTGAGGAAGCAGATGGGTGGTACTAAAAACAGGAAGCATCTACACTTCAGCAATAAAAGCTATCATGCCAATTTACTCATTACGGACTAAAAGCAAGAGTACACACCTCAGAGAGAGAGAACAGGTCCATGAGTTTGCTGATGAGGAAAGGGTTGTAGCTGTAATAGGTGCAGAGGTCAGAGCGCAGCAGTGAGAGATACTCTGATCTTTCCTTGCCTTCCTCTCTCTTCTCACTGAAGTGAGACAGCACATCCACATTATCTTTGATCCTCTGATGGATGGTCTGTAAGTCCATCAGTAAAAGACCTACACACACGCGAGACGGAGGAATACACCTCTAGATCAAACAAAATCTGGGAGGCTGTGGAAATCTGTAGTTTGATGACAAAAAAAAGTTGGACTTACCTTCCTTGGCTCGGTCAGCCGCAGCAGGGAGTTTGA
The DNA here is from genome assembly GCF_016745375.1 of Pimephales promelas. Next base: position 1,371,262 of record NW_024121455.1, read on the forward strand.
ATTGTTCCGTCTCGTCAATATTTGCCTGCACAGTATCCTCTTCCTCCTCATCTTCCATTAAATCTTTCTTTTCCTCTTCATCATCATCATCATCGTCGTCATCATCATCACTCTCTGGTTTCATGCTTGTTTGTTTTTTCTGTTTTCTTGCAGCTTTCTCTATTGGCAGAAGCTGACACGGCAAAGGATGATGGGACACAATTAGGAATTGGCTATGCTTGGAATACAATGCAGACTTTTCTTATATTAAAATATATAGTATAATACAGTAACGATGTACATTTTGACGAGAGATGCATAGAAATGTAAAGTCAAACACACTCCATTGTGGGATAAAGTGTTTTGTGCTCCCGAACTTCAAATTTATCAAAAGAAGTAGGACATCAGTATGTTTAATGGAGATATTTGACATACTGCACAAAAGGTCAAGATTTTCTCTATACAAATGTTTGTTTCATACCTCTTCTCCATCACTGTCTTGTTCATCCCCTTCATCAGCACCATAGTCATCCACCATTTCTTCATCATCATCGTCATCATCCACCATTCCCTTGTGATCTAAGCCCTTCACAACATCATCATCATCTTCATCTTCCCACTGGCTGTCGCTGTCCTCATCTTCCTCACATTGTTCAATCTTTCGTTTCCTCTGTGCTGGTTTGAGCCATTCACTATTCTCATCTGAGAATCCTGCAATAAATTTGAATTGATTTGCAAATTCAATGGTTTATAAACAGTTATTCCATTTTAGTTTTTTTTTTTTTAATCCTTTATATACCTTTTTTGGGCTTTTCCTCTTGTTTGGGTTTTTTGGTCACTTGAGTTCTCTTTACAGCTCTGTCGAAATTAAAATAATAATAAATGTCAAGTTATCATCAGAAAGCTAAGAAAAAAAAACTCCTATTTGAATTAATTTTACCGTTTTCTTCCTCTGCTTGAAAGTTTTTTAGGCCCCTCATCTGTGAACAGAAGATAACCAGTGTTATAACTTATTTAATACATTGTTAAATTGGTTAGAACCGGGTTCCCCAAACTCGGTCCTGGAGGGCCACTGTCCCTGGAGAGTTTAGCTCCAACCCTGGGCCTGATCAAACACACCAGAGGAAGCTAATCAAGGTCTTCAGGATCAGTAGAAACTCACAGGTAGGTGTGTTTGATCAGGCCCAGGGTTGGAGCTAAACTCTACAGGGGCCCTCCAGAAATTAGTTTGGGGAACCCCGGGTTAGAATATATGCATATATAGTCATTATATATCTCAATCACACATGGAATTATCAAGCATGTGTGATTTACCATCAACCAAAAACTTGGAAAGCTCAGTTTCAGCTCCCTTCTGTTTCCTGGATTTACGTCCAGGTCCTCTTTTCGCCCTAATGGAGGGATCCAACTTCCTGCCCATGATTGACACCTACAAAGTTGTTCTGGGGTAACAAAACATATTTGGTCAGAAGTAAAAACATGATTATTATAAGGTTAGAAACATAAAAAAACAGTACAGCATGTGGGTTGCCATAACCCATGTGGCTTTCATTAATCTGTATAATATCACTCTCATGTAACAAAGCTTGCATGGTATTAAAATAGATGTATGGCTTGTAATCGGAACAAATACAACTTTTACTTGCAAAATCGGCAGTTTGGTTGACAGATCGAAGCGTGATGGTGCTTCCACAATTTAACAATGGGTTACTGCTCCTATTAATTCTGTCAATAAAATGCAGGCCAATTATGTTTATTATTGTAGTAAATTCAATATCATGTTAAGATAAAAAAAAACATGTTGCGCACAATTTACTAGCACGCTGCAAACTACGTGACTACCGTTTGTTTACTGTGAACCGATTAAGATACAGGAGTAGTAACTGTAAAAGCGACAGATACTTACTGTTTAACAAAAACAAGTTCTTGCGATTATCACGATCTCTAGAACACTCCAAGAAATTGTAGATTTAATTTACGAAAGTTGCCATGTGCCTCTCGTGCTGCCGTGAACTAGCGCACATGTGACTTCATCAGCACACGTTGGACTTCCGGAAGTTGTTAGCGATGCCCGATTCGTGAACAATTCATTCTTTGGAGTCGGATCTTTTCTAAATCGGTGGATTTTTTTCCCTCTTCATTTTTTTCCAGGTAAAATTAATTTACTTCAATAGCCGAATATCACAAACACACACATATTAAACCCTGTTTTAAATTGTATTAAAATATACACAAACGTTTCTTGACAAAGTAATAAGTAGGCTACTGACGTAAAATGACAATTATATTAAGGGTTCAAGCTTGTTTGCAACAAAATGAACTAGGACATATGAAACTGCAATAAAGACCTTTATTTAAAAACTTTAAAATAAGCTGTCAGCAGCGAGTGTACGTTATGTAAACATTATCGTCTTTGAACCGATTCTTAAAATCGAACAGTTCGAAAGAACCGATTCGCGTAAATGAATCGCACGCATTACTACTTCCGTCGCGCACATTCTGCGAAAGAAATTCGCTACTTGAAGTTGTTGGAGAGAGCTTCAACTCAAGGGTTGAGTGAACACAACTGCCATGGAGGACGAATGGGAGGAGGAGGAGCAGCTAGTTGTGGTAGAACTGTCTGGAATGATCGGCTCTGATTTACTGTCCAGTCGGCAGAGCACATGTAAGATAGTGGACATCGACAGCGAGCAGCCCATGATGCAGGTGGGCCGGTATCTGTTCGCTGGAGAATACGAGGACGCCATCGGAACATGTGTGTTATTCGAAGAGAATGGTGCAGACTCTAAACCAGCCCTTAAATACAAATGTCACACAATGAAGAAGCTGATGCTGCAGCGGACGTTTCTCTCCGAGAGGAAGGAGGACGAGCCCGTCTCTAACCGCATAGAGGTGCTGGCTCTCCACGATGAGGAGTTCGGACGCAAGAGCGCAGTTTGTCACTACCTGGATCCGATAGACACAGAGAAATCGGCGCTTGACGAATCTAAAGATTGCAATGACCCAGAGATGAGCGAGGCATCAGCGGATGAACTGGAGGAGACTCTTCTGGAGAACTCCACCGAGGAGCCGATGAACGCCAGCACTTCTTCTGTACTGGCGGCTGTAGAAGAAAAGGACGATGGCTCTTGAGAGACCGCTTGATTTCTGACAATGTACATTCTGCGTCATGTACATATTCTGGTTAATAAAAGTTTTGTATTTTGTAGTGTGGATGTCTGTCCTATAAAAAATATATCTATCATTTTATTTTTCTAACTATCGATTGTACTCTATTATTCCATCCATCTATCGTTTGTTCTATTGTTATCTATCTATCTATTGTTCAATCTTAACATATCTTTCTTCTACTCTCTACATAAGTTAATAAAATAATAAATAAAGTCCTGTCTTGAGTTTTGACTTTTTATTCCACCTAAAACATTGTGCCTCATTTTCATTCTATACAGTGTCAAAATTTAATTACATCAGAGGGAATATAAACTTTAAAAATGTTTATCAAATAACAAGCATTGAAGATGCAAACCTAAACTTAATAATACAAACGATGATAAATATCAATTATGTTCAGTCGCTACTGGTATTCGGGTCGCAGAATCCGGGTCATTATTCCAGCATGTGTGGCCCTGCGCATCTGTTCATTGCTTCCTGATGAGGAAGGCCACTACTTTGGGTTTTAAAACCTGTTTGAACCTTGATACAAAGCTGGCAATGACCTCCTCCTTGTCTGGCTTTTTATACTATGCTGATGGGTTCTCTGGGACAGGCATGGCCAACAGCGCATCGTTGTATGGTGTAGGGTTGACAAAGACTTTTTCAGAAATTAGGTCCATCATGTCAGCAACATAACCTTGTATCATAAAACACGAGCACAAACATTATTTTTTTTGTTTACTTGATTGTGTTTTGCTTTTATGTTTTTTTTATGCAATTTATTTTTTTGTATTTAATTTATGCATTACAAATACATTAGATAATTCCAAAATATGTGTTGCTTGAATTGATTTTAAGCCTTACCAAAGGTCGGCTTTGTCTTTTTAACTCTGCACTCTCCCTTCCTACCCTTCGGAAATGGGAGTTTGAAGATGGGTACACCTTCGTGCGTTTCTGCATTTTCATTATAATGCATAGCAGCCAGGTAGAGCCTGGAAATACAAGACAAATGTGTTTATATTAACAATACCTATGGACACTGTATCATAAAATATCTCTAAACAAACTTTCTTTTACCTGCACAGCATTCCAATAAAGGAAAAGACAACATTTTTGGGAGCAAAACAAAGGGTGACAGCATGGAAAGCCTCCAACGATGAAGTTTGGTGGTGGGGGCTCAGTTTTGCAACATCCTTCAGCATTCTTTTGTTTGTTAGCAACTTCTCTAACTTGTTGAAAGCTTGAGAATCTGCAGACAATAACAAATATATTAGAAAACAATATAGTACAGAATATTACAACAACGATCTGGTAATTTTTTGAAAGTGACTACATAACTATGTGTAGTTGTACATTTACTGTTTTGACATTTAGCCTGTATATTGATGAAATACCTGCTTTTAGCCATTTACTCTTATCAGTTGTCTTGCGGATTGCATGCTCGCACTCGGGGTAAAGAGGATCCTCATGTGTATGGATATCTTGAACATGGTTCAGGATTGAGTTCCACTTTGCAATTCTCTCTGGCTCGGACGTTGAACTAGCTGCAGTCCAGAATGTGTGATTGTTGATGCTTTTCATCCACTTTTTGAGTGGCTCACAATCTTTCTGCTTACTAATTGCTTCGAGTTTCTTTGAAAGTCCTACAATGAAAACACAAATTGCACTTAATTAAGATGCTCATAAACTAAGTGATTTCTCTATTATAGTGTTTCATAATCAATTGCAAAGCATTTGATAACATTTACTCATAGGGTCTCAGTTTCGAAGTAAGGACAAGTCTTTTCACCAAATGTTTTAGTAAAACATATAACATTGGGACCTTCTCAAAAAAAGATATCACTAATAATTAAAAGAATGGAAAAGGCTGGAGCAAAACTGATTTTGTATGATATAATGGACATAAAGCAGCTCCATATATGCGCTGACAAAATACCTTTTGCCATGTGCCAGACATCATAGTAATGGGTTATGTTTCTCTCCCTGAGGAACTTCTGTACTTTTGGATGACGATCGGTGACAATGCAATCAAGGTTGATGCCACGCGACTCCAGTAATGCTAGACTCCTCGTCAGGCCCTCTTTTTCCATGTAGCAGCTACCACCAACCTCATTGCTCTGTTAAAGGGATAGTTGACTTTGAAATTATTTTTTGATATGTTTTAGCTTACCTCAAGGGCATCCAAGATGTAGGTGTCTTTGTTTCCACAGTATTTTGTATTTTGAGAAATTTTTAGGTCAAACCGTTGTTGTCTGTCAGTCATATAATGCAGGTATGGGGGTCCACGTCAAAGAGCATGCACAGAGAAGTCCAAATTAAACATGATTTAATGACTCATACATGCAAGTACACATTGATGGCCTAAGACACGAAACAAGCGGTTTGTGTGAGAAAACGAACAGTATTTATATCGTTTTTACCTCTTGTTAACAGCCATGTCCAACTGATCTGAATCAGATGTCTAACTGAACCATGTCAGAGCGTTCCGCCAGAAGTGATCGCTTACGCGTCGACGTCACTCAGTGTTTACACAGAGATTTCAGAAGTTTTACCTTTCACTAAACATATTAAGATATATCGAAATCGTCTTCCATTGCGGTTTCCCGTATATCTAAATATGTTTAGATCTTCACAGTGAAAGGTAAAACTTCCGAAATCTCTGTGTAAACAATGAGTGACGTACACGCGTAACACCGAGTCCTAACTACACGTGACGCGATAAAATTCCAGCGACAGCGAGTGTGTCTGTCCACACTAGACGCGACGCGACTGTGAGACGCCACGCTTTCAGAACAGCGAGTGAGCAGAGTCTCTCTGTGAAAGTGCACTGCTGGCCCGCACTCGTATTGGAAATGGGTAAGGACATAATCAAATCAAGAAATAAGATTAACAATCAAAACATTAACAAAATATACTCATTGACTAATTTTGTTATGAAGTACAGTTTGCATAGAATTAATTTTGAACGCTATATTACATGCTTTCAAAATCTGAGGTACATTATCCGTTATCGCTTGTGGCACAGTGACCTATTTTTAACTAAAAATAGATAATGTGTACTCATAACCAGTGTAATTTCTTCATTCTGTCAGCCGCGACGTCGCAGAAATAGAAACCGTTTTTAAATTAGAAACTTCGCGTGTCGCCGTCGCGTCTGGTTAGGACAAAAACTCAGATTAACATGGAAAAGATACCTTTTATCGCGTCACGTTGCGTGTAGTTAGGACACGGTGCAAGCGATCACTTCCGGCGGAATTTTGGACACGGTTCAGTTCGGTTCAGTTGGACATCTGATTCAGATCAGTTGGACATGGCTGTTAACAAGAGGTAAAAACGATATAAATACTGTTCGTTTCCTCACACAATCCGCTCGTTTCGTGTCTTAGGCCATCAATGTGTACTTACATTTACGAGTCATTAAATCATGTTTAATTTGGACTTCTCTGTGCATGCTCTTTGAGGTGGTGACCATATACCTCCATTATATGACTGATAGACAAGAACGGATTGACGGAAAAATGTCAAAATTGAAAATACTGTGGAAACAAAGACACCTACATCTCGGATGCCCTTGAGATAAGCTAAAACATATCAAAAATTAATTTCAAAGTGAACTATCCCTTTAACACAGAAAAACAATCTGTTAATATAACATGCATTATAGACTTTGGGTTTCAAATTACTGTCAATAACCACTTTAAACACTCTTTTTTGACAACTCACCTGAACCAACTGAATGTCCACAACGGTGTTAGTTTTGAGATCCATCATTGTATAACTCCCATATTTTGCAGAGTGCCCTGTTTTTGTTCAAAGATTGACATTAGTAATCACTGTTCAATACTTTTGAATTATGTCTGGAATTTTTTTACTACACTATTTCAGTAAAGGTTTAATACCTGGAGAGTCAGCTCTCATGTCACCACCAAGTATAACTTTTTCCTCCTGACTTAGCCGCTGCAGATTCACATCCTGTGTGACTTTCCAGTGGTGAAAAACTGCGGGTTCAATGAAAGATCTGGCATGGCGGCGATATGTTCTAAACTTAAACAACTGTAGCTTCATTGTATTGAAGACCTGTTAGTGTAGGTGGAAACATAATACATGTAAGTTGATCTAAATTGAAGTAAGTCAGTAAAAAATAAAAATGCAGGTCCACATCATTTACCTTTTCAATTTGTATGAAAGATGCCCCACTCAGGTACACGGCGGCAGAAAGGTGCAGATTTCCAGCCGGCACGCTCCCATGGATAGGCTGGCTATTCCAATGTCTAGAAAATGTGCAATTGGGGCACCGCTGCTTCACAGACAGGAATGTCCCCAGCCTTTGGGTCTTCACATCACATGCCCGTGTGCAGACTGGACAGAAATTAAACAAGTCCATGATGCAGTTCTCATACACTATGTACTTATTGCTGTTGTGGGTAGGAGTGCTTGAATCGTCTCTATATCAGACCACAAAGAAAGAAAGAAAACACATTTTCATTTAAACCGATTGAACTTTCATGTTGACTGTACTGTAAACCATCACCCTTTTTGTCGAATTGTTTAATAATTGTTATGCTTTTAACCAATCCTAAAAGTAACTCAGTAACTTACGACTGTTGTGTAGAGTATGACGATGCTGTGATGGAGTCTGCAGGATCATAAGTGGAATCATATCCCTTTGAAACTTCCACTATAGAGCTGCCCTCCAATGGATTGTCCTCGAGCAGTTCATCAAGGTCTAGACGAGGTCTTTTGGCTGGTCTCTTTAAAGGTGTTGTTGACAGGAACAGAGGGTCTGCATCGGACGTCCCAACTCCAAAGTCTTTGCAGGAGACAGCTGCCTGGACACCTACGGCCCAAATTAATTTTTACAATGGAAAGTCTAATGAAAACACATAATGAAAACAAAGAAAAAAATGCCAGAATACTTACTAATTACATCAAAAGTAAATGCATTTGCAGGTGGCAGGTACCTTCACTTCTAAATTTTGTTTTTCTGCATAGCTGGTAGCTACGTGTTTCCATGTGGTCTGTCTGGCAGGCAACATCCCTTGAGAGAGGCAGCTGAATGCAAGCACTTGATGTGCTGGCCTAAATAGAAACCATAAGGTCAAATTAGTACTCAATTGTATTACTTTGTATTAGTACAATTGCAATTTGTCATAAGATCAGAATGTTTACTGAGTAGGCTACCATTAATAATTAAAAATAGATCGATGAAATTATAAAATATTAGCTAATATATTTATTTACATATTTTATATTTCGTATATTTTGAAAACTAGTGCTTAGAATCATAGAGCTTCATTAGCCAAGTGTGTGCAGATAGCGGGGGAAAAAATATTTTCTGTGCCTAACATAAGATCTGAAACGTCTGTAATTTTGTTAACAAATCACCAACAGGAGAACGGATATCCAAATAACAAAGAAGCGTACAACACTTGCGTTAGAGTGTGTGTATCCACACAACGTTACCTGATGCTATCTTTGTATTTACCTTTACATTGGCGACAGGCTGTTAGCTGCATAGCTAATGTTACAGCCACATTCTACGTGTAACAAGCAAGCTAACCATAAATAGTAAAACAACACTGTTATATAATTAGTTGACTTACTTGTCCAAGGTTTGTAGGTGAGTCAAAGACAGTTGGTACTGATCCAGACTTCAGTTTCAGACGTTTAGCATGCCCAGCTCTGAACTGACCCATGTTGTGAAAACAGTCGTTTGTGAAATGTTTGGCGCAGACATACAAATATTTGGTGTGTTGTTGTGTCGGTGCATTCCCAGAGTAAATGAAATTTAACCATTGATCCTTCTGGGGATTGGATGAAGGAAGTAAAAAAACACTTCTGTGATCATTTGTGCAGTCAATTATTGAGCAACTTTTGTGCTTCGATCGGTCAAACGCCATCTCTCTAGGATAAACAAAAATTGCGCGTGCATTTAGTACTTCCTAGCTCGTTTTCTCCATGGTTTTCTCATGGGCGGGTCAAATTCCTCTAAGCAGAGAGGGCGGAGGTAACCTTTCCCCCGTATTACGTCATACAGGGGAGATTGAAGATCAGCCCGTCTGAGATCTTATTTTCTCACAGGCAGAGAAAGATAACAAAAACTCAGTTTACACCGAGTGAAATTTCTAGACACGAGGGGACCAAATAGAGGCTAGGGGAACTAATATTTATGTTAAAAAACCTCAGAAAGCGAAAATTTCATGTCAGGGGACCGAGTAGTTCACTTTTGAAAAAAACTTTTGCTGATAATTTACTCACTCCCATGTCATCTAAGATGTCCATGTCTTTCTTCAGTCGAAAATAAATTAAGGTTTTACATGAAAACATTCAAGGATTTTCTCCATATAATGGACTTCATTGGGAACCAAGCAGTTCAAGGTCCAAATGAGAGTTTCAGTGCAGCTTCAAAGCGCTTTAAACGACACCAGACGATGAATAAGGGTCTTATCTAGTAGGACCCTTCGAATCATGACCCGAAAAAAAGATTTCTTCATTTTCGAGTTTGAACAGGAGTCACGAACGCTCATCACAGAACAGAGCAAGCATTTATAAAACTTAAACTTTTTTATTTATTTTTTAAATGAGCGATCGTTTCGCTAGATAAGACCCCTATTCATCGTCTGGTGTCCTTTAAAGCCCTTTGAACAGTTTGCCCTGAAACAGTCTTTTGGACCTTGAACCATTTGGTTCCCGTTGAAGTCCATTATATTGTTATATCAAAAACCTTAATTTCTTTTCAACTGAAGAAAGAAAGATATGGACATCTTGGATGACATGGGGGTGAGTAAATTATCAGCAAAAGTTTTTTTTTTTTTTTTTTTTAAAGTGAACTACTCCATTTATTTCCAAGTTATTTTCCTATGTGAACATATTAACATTTAGCCTCTTGAAAATAGAAATAATGCTGTTGTAACTGTGTTGCATGAGAAAAAATCAAATAATAGAAAAACTACAAAAGCAATTGAGGCAAGAAAAAAAGAAAAAAGAAAAAAAAACAGACCTGTTAGGAAATGTGCCAACTGTGGAAAGAAATAAAGAACAAACCAAGTAAGAAGAACAAAAAACAAACAAAAAAAAAAAACATGTAAGTAAGTAACATTTAAAGTTAAAGAACATAAGAATAAAGCTGAAGTGCCTGGTTTGTAAAAGAGAATTTGAACATCTATTTTATTGCAAGGAGAAAACCAGGAAAAGTGTTGTTTTACATATCAGGAACAGATTTAAAAGCAAATCTGTGTAAACCTATACAAAAAGCTTTAGGCTTAATACCACAGCAGAGTACTGTTTAAATCAGCGTGGTATAATTGTGTTACAATACATGAAATAATCTCCTCTGTTGTGACGTCACATATGAAACGCATACACACAGAATGCGGTCCAAAGGTCTGTTCCCTCATCAGGCAGAAACAGGACAGTTCATATCAGATTGGTTTTGTCATAAGACTCCCCAGACCTCCTCAAACGCTGAACACATCTTGGCACAGGTCAGAGCTGCAGATAGAGGATAGTTACTGATGGACAAGGTCTTCTCTGTGTAGTCAACATCCACCTACATCAGGATTGAGAAACAGAATTTAGTATGCTGATTTACTTGAACATGAAATCATTTCTAAGCATGCACGTATACTTTAGACTCACTGCTCCATGCGCAAATGCTCCAATGACAACAGCGGCAGGTCCATCTTTAGGGATGATTGTTCTGGGACATACAGCATCTCCTGCTTTGAACGAAGTGGAAAATCGGGGGCATCCAGGTGGCAGGTGGTCCGACACTGGATTTTTAATGAGCCTCAACAAACGCTGAGAGCCATCCGCTGCTCTCACACTCAACTTGTGCAGGAGCTGGACTACAGGACGACAAATTGTAGGAAACTAAATTAATTTACATACAACTTTACAGGGTTTTTTTTTTTTTTTGCATTATAAGGTAACAATTTATTTTAAGATGTACATGTTACTATAATGATATCAAATAATGTACACTCCTGGGCAAAAACATGGGCCAAGTCCTTAATGGCTATACTAAGCTAAGCTGTAAATTGATCAGCTCACAACTACAATTAGAACTAGCCTATTTTAATTCCCTTTAAATTGTTTATTTAAATAAAGACCCCCCTCCCGCCAAATGTTGGTTACAAGTAAACCTAAACATAACCATATTGTAAATGCATGCAGATAATTAATATTATTCAGTTCTTATTCGTGTAATTACACTAACTACGTCACATCACCTTAAAATGGTGTAACACGTAACAATACTACATTACAGTCGATGTGCAAATGGAGCCTCCATGTTAATTTACCCATCAGTCCACAAAATCTTGGAAAGGTGCGAGGAATTCTTGTCTGTGGGTTGATCTCAATCAAAACATTCTTCTCTGTGTGAATGTACACTTGCAGCAGTCCAGCTCTATTCAAAGGACTGTCCAGTAACATCAGCAGGCACTGTGGGTAAGCAGACGTGACATTCAGGGGACAGATGTGGTACAAATAAAAATCTCGGTGTCAAAATCATTAGAAGATGGCTTGTTTTCTTCTTTTAACCTTCATAATGCATTCAAAACCTGCATACCATTTGGACATCGTGGAATGTACGTTTTTTTTAAAACTGTCATACCTTTGTATTTTTCAACTAAAACCATATTGTATCTGATTGATAACTTCTCACTAATGATGAGTAAATGTGCAAACATGTCAGTTTTGACTGATAGAGTGATATATTACCATGTAAATACATTTACACCCTTTTTAAAAATCTTTACAATTTGAAACTGTTACATTAACAACAGAAAAAAAAACACTAATGCAACAAAACAAAAGCAGAAATTTCTCAATTGACAAGAAAATACTCTGAGTAACGAACAGTATCAACTGGTCATGCGGCAATGTTCACCAACACAATTCAGTCCCAAAAGTGTGTGTGAGATATAGAAAATGGGACACAAACCCATTTTTTGAGAAACCCTATTTTTGAGACAAACTCGTGTGTGTGCACACACACACACACACACACACACACACACACACACACACACACACACACACATATATGAGAGAGTCTGCTGCATAACTGACATCATTTGTAAAGCCTCGGTTGATGCCCTGGTCCAAATTGACAACAACGCAAAAGGTGTAACGTTAACTTTATTAAAATAGTGGGATATCTTAAATAACTTTAAAACCTATGCTTTACTAAAACTATAGAAATTGTATGTGAAAACTAACAATTCATTTCAAACACTGGAGAGCTTTACCTGATGTGTGATATCAGGACGAATCTTCCCTGGGTCTCTTCCACTCTTCAGAATCATACTCTTATGCTGATCACAGTTCAACAACTCAAATGTCTTTCCAACCTGAACAAAAACACGTTCACATTTAAATGCTAAAACATACGGTTATGAGAAATATTATTAAAGTTTATTATCTACCGAGCCTCCTTGTATTTTACCTTTACGGTTTCAAGTGTCGCTCCTTCTAAAACAACAACAAGACGCTTTTCCGTCATCTGATCGTGCAGACTTTTTAGGTGTTTTGCCGGTTTTGGTTCATATTCATCTAAATGCTTCAGACCACGCTTTTCTCCAGCGCGAGCAGCCATGTTGACACAGAACTACTACGACACATCAAATGTACGTCACAACAACGAGTTTGTTCAGAGTGGCGCACGCTGATGACGGCCTCTCTCAGTCTCTACATAATTAAAAATGTCTCTGTAAAATACTACACTTGACCACCAATTAAATGACATTATGTTATTATGAAAACAATAATACATTTATAAACACAATTTTAAACAACAAAAATGTCAAGAATCGTCGATGTTTGCTAGTGTCATAATAAAAAAGAGCTTTCATGATACACTCTTAAAAAGAACACATTCCAAAACACAATTCTGCGTTTCTTCCAAATTTAGTAAGTTTCACATTTAAGAGTGATATTTTTGATACATTCCGACTTCAGACCTCAAACTGTACACTGGAGAGAGTACAGGTACATTCATCATTGACTGGAATTTCTTTTAAGAGGTGAAATGCACTCCTTCCTTGCTCAAACTTAGTTCTTGTAGTAACCAGTTTAACTGTGGTATTTACAGTAAGACTATAGTTACCACATATTAAACCAGAGTAACTTTATAAACAAACAAGGAAATACTGCTATAGCGTTGTAAAAATGCATGCGATTTCTTTCCTCCCATAATATATTATTTTGCACGAATTTCCCCCAAGTTCTGTAAAAGCATGATACATTTTCAAAGTGTTATGAGAGATCATATCCACCAAGCAGCTTTTAACTGTTCGTCACACTGTACATCACTTATCAAACGTAATAATATTGCATAGATGTACTATATGTGACATTTTTAAACCCATCCAGTGAATATAAAAAAGTTAGTGATCTCTGGATTGACTTTCTCCAATTTTCACTAAACACTGAGCAGCTCCAATGGTTCAATAATCCCAAACCAGCTCCAACAGGTCCTCCCAGATTCAGTGCAGCGTTCGGCTCTGGCACATCTCATGAGGAGAACTCTGAGATTTATTCAGGCAGGTCAGCGGTTTGGGGCACAAGCCTGAGTCCGAACACAGGACTGTTACCAGAAATGAAGGTTCAAAGGGCATGAACTCCCGGTAAGGGTCAGCGTCACACGTTACCTGTAACATTTGATTTGAATGTTTGATCAGCGCACATGCTTGAGTGTCTAAGTAATTCTCTTTGAGATGTTCTCTGTACCTTAGTAAAGGATGAGAGGAACAGGTGAATGTCAGAGAGGCCTGATAGAGATGAGTCCGTTGGATGTCTGGTGAAACTCATCTCATAAGCCTGTAAGGAACAAATATGGAATATAAAAGTTTGACAAAGACAAATGTTGGGCTACCAGAGCAGAAATTATCTAATAGGGGTCCTTATGAAGTGCTAGGGGGTCTGTTGAAAAGTTTAAAGAAAAACAGTGGGAAATGAAAATGTAAAATGAAAACCAGATTTGAATAAATAAATAAATAATACATTTAAGATTAGAGTACTATAATTAGTAGAAAAACAACATAGTACTACTTAATACCCAGATAATAAAACTAGGCTATTTTCTTATATATTTTTTCAAACATGCTTATTAAATTATGAAAACATTATTTCTGAATATTTACAAACTTCCAGGATTTTTAGTTTTAAACCTTTTTTTATTTTGTTATGCAAACATTAAGGGAATATTCCATTTTTCCCTTAATGTTCCAAACTTCCCTGTTAGCTGGGCAGAAACAAAAAAATATATACATACAAAATAAATCATATTTTTTCATGTAATAATAATTAAATTAAATAATATTTTTTTATTATAATAATATTTTTTTAAAAAAGTTACAAAAATTTTTGAAACCATTTAAGATGCCTGTTAAATTTTAGTATGGGGTGATCATATTTAGGGATCTGTGGACTAGACTACAGTGAGTTAACTTACATCCAGTGCCACCTGTAGAGCAGAATACTGCACCCAAACCTCCTGCTGTTTGGAGGGGGGAAGGGAGAATGTGCCAGCCTGTCCCAGATACTTGGTCACATTCAGATAATGAGACAACACACACATACTCTCTGACTCTGGATTTTTGGCCTGTGTGTGGACTGGTGATGAGAAACACAGGAGGGAATTAAAAAAAACTCAAAAACACATCACATATGCATATTCATATTGAAATCCATACTGACTTACTATCAGGAAGCAGAAGGTGGAGAAGATCTTTAGCCATCAGAGATCCCAGTGTCCCATAATTCAGTGCCCTAGAGGATATTGTAATTTATACCATGGTCTGTCTGAATACTTGATTCTGATTGGCTGAAAGGTGTGCAATAGTTCCAAGTCAGTTAAATCACTGGTCTATGTTAACTTTGCTTTGCACACACGCATACGTCACACATAGGAGTACAGAAACTTGTTTTCAATGTTGCTGTTTTTAAAGTAATTAAACTCACAGTTGCAGGTAATTCACACGCTCTCTCTCTCTCTTGATCGATAGTTTAATTAAATCAAATAAATGTTATAATTAATTTTTCAAAAAGTTATTTGCCTCCACGTCGTGCATTAAAATCGTTTAAAGCACAGCTAGCTGAGGATTATTCCTTATGTAAACATTTTTATCAAACTTTCGTACATTCATATTTATGCATCATACATCATCATATAAAAACTAGAATGGAGTGGAGGATGAGGAATAATCAGAGTAACATTATAAAATAATATATTAACATTTTTCTAACAGCGGTGCAAAGCATTTCAGTATATACCCAAGTAAAATTTTTACAGTTGAATGAATATTCTGTTTTTATGTTGTAATAAGATACCTGGGATATGAGGAATGGAAGAAAGGCAAAACAAACATTCCAACAGGGATGATGATGTCATTGCCAGAGATGGATGGAGTGATAGACAAACTAGAGAAGAGGAAAGACGGGAATGTAAAATGGATGATGATGGCATGAATTGAATAGTATCAATGCATAATAATTGAATAATCAATGCATGCATTTCACTTTTCAAACAAAAACTCTTTAATCAAAATGTCACTGCCAGTAAAATGATAGACTTTTCCAATCATTTAGTCTGCTTAAACCCGCAATCAACCTCAATCTCTCATTTCAAGCTTCCTCCATCCCTACAATAACCAATGGAAAGATTTAAAGTTTTTAACATCAGTAAATATCAGACTTTAATATCAGAATAGGAATGACCCAAGTAAAAAAGGATCTGAAAACTAAAATTTGACATTCAGGTTAAATTATTTGAGTCTTTTGAAGATAAACCCCATTTGCATAATCCATAGATATAAAATTATATGTGCTGAAAATACATGAGCCTTATAATGTTAAATTTTAAAAAATTGAAATGTTTATTTTGGGGGGAAGGGGGAAAATAAATATACTAGTTAAGAAATAAAAGTAAAACCTTTATATAAACATATAAACAATAAAATCGTATAAAAAATATTTTATAAAACAATAAATAAATAAAAAAGTATAATATATTCACTGTTATAAACAACGCATATAGTACGGAAGCGTATTGCATTCACTTGGGGAAACAAAATCTACTCTATTTTTCTGAATTAACAAGTTAATTATCTCAGAATTACAAGATCATTTTTCATGGAAAAAAGTTTTTGCTCTGTTTTTCTGAATAAACGAGTTAATTATCTCAGAATTACGAGATCATTTTCCATGAGATAATGAAAAAAGTTTTTGCTCTGTTTTTCTGAATAAACGAGTTAATTATCTCAGAATTACGAGATCATTTTTTTTTTGTTTTTCTGAATTAATGTGTTTTTGAGATAACATAGCAAAAAACCGAGTACATTTTTTTCCATGAAAAATTATCATGTAATTCTGAGATAATTAACTTGTTAATTCAGAAAAACGGGGAGAGTAGATTTTGTTTCCTCAAGTGAATGCAATACGCTTTCGTAATATAGTACTGTGTATTTAAACTGTGATTTTAAGAAGATTACCCGAAATCCCTATTGTGACAAAACGTTACCTTAAATTTTATTGTTAACGTGCGAGCACTCACCCTTCAGCCCGTGTGCCGTGTGAGAGCAGTCTACACCTGCTCTTCCGCTCCAGTACCAGCATCTGCAGATAGTTGGAGAAAAAATCCTCCTCTTTTAAAACCACCTAGTGCATAGAGGAGAAACACAGCGAATGAAGAATATTTCATTCACTCATCCGACTACACTGCCTGTTCATTTATTCATCTTCAAATGAAGCTACCTCTGCATAGAGATGGTTGAGTTCAGTATGATTGAGGTTATTAGTTTTAGTGGAGAGTCTTGGATTCAGAGATTTTATCTGAAAAACACACAAGATTATCAGAACGAAATCCATCCGCAGTTTCATTTTGTATATGATTCGCAACATACCTTATTCAAAATAAAGTCTGATTTGTTGTCCCTCCAGCTCAGACCTATTAGTTTCTTCGTGAGGGATGAATAAACATCATGGATCAACTCTTCAGCCTGGCAGAGAGAGAAAAACACGTGTCATTGCTCTATTAAATACATGTCCATGCATAATCAATCCTTTATTTGTTCACGAGGTCCAACCAAAACGTACCTCTTTCTGTGCATGTCGTTCTCTAATTGCATGACTAAGTAAGGCATCAAATCCTCGCTCTGTCTGCTGAACACATCGCCACCAGCGAGGCATCTCCTAAAATCATAGACATTATAAGCGAATTAAATATATATTGCAGTCTGAACTGCTTCACTTCACACAAATAGTTTTATACTTTTAACTATTTTTACAAATAGTTATATAGAAATATTTTGTGGGGAATAAATCCAATGCCGACCCACCTCCTGAGTGTCTCCAGTCACAATGGAATAGTTTCTCATTGTTTGGAAGAACCTCGAGTCCAGCGCAGGTACGAGTGTTTGCAAAAGACTGAAGATCATGTACGTGTGAAGAGGGATGCTGCAGATTTATACATAGGCACAAATGGAGAAACAAAACATTTGTATCATTTATGAAAATCTATACTATAACATTTTAAGAAAACATTCCCAAAAGTGACTTACGCGCCCATTATCTCATGCTTGACTTGCCATTGGCTGATTGTCTGGGACATGTGGATAATGTACGGGAGATTGTGGACTAAAACAAGATCTGATTGGCTGATAGGAAGGGGATGAAATATGGCTTGTAGGCAAGCAAGCCAATCAATGGCTGGAGCCACAGTCTGTGAGGGACAGAAAAAACAGCTTTAGTCAATTAATATATATTATTTGATCTATTAATATACTTAAAATCCAATTTATTCACGCAATAACTTGAATACGCATCTTCTTTGATGAGCATGTTTTTAATATCTGAAATGATAGAATTCACATATTTTGATTTTTTTTATGGGGGGGGGGAGGGGGGGGGGGAGAATCATGATCCATGTCAGGATGATCCAACCAAACTGTCCTGATATTATAATGAAGAAAAAAAACCTAATAAAGAGAATGAAATTATGGAAAGGAAAACATTATTAAGTCATTTGCCATAAACATTATTATTATTTCTTAGAAAAAAAAAAAAGAAATTAAAAAATGAAACAAAAATAAATAATTGCATACAAATAACAAGACTTAAGGCCAATTTATACTTCTGCATCGAGGGTACCCCATAGTGTACGGCGTAGGCAACACCGTCGTGAGCATTTATACTTCTGCGTTCAGGTCTTGGTCGCTCTGCAGTACTGCTCCAAAACACTAGTTGGCGGCGGAGGGTTTTAATATTCCACTGTGTTTAGATTCCTCGTGGCTAGGTTACTACAAGCAATGGCGACTGAAAGAGACGAATCATATTGAAGTTAGAACTTATTGAGGAATCGCTCAGTCACTTGCTTCATTTCCATGTTTCTCTCCTAGTCTTTCGCTGAAAACGTAGAATTTAAAAATGGCGGGCGGTGCAGAAGAACACAGCAGAAATGCAATGCTACCAAGCCGACCAATCACTGATCTTGCGGTCCACGTCATCACGGCATGTAGTTGTAACGATCACCAGCTGGAGTACCCTCGAGAGCCACCAGAGGGTGCTCCAGATAGACTATGATCACTTCCTCAAAAACTACATTTCCCATCACGCACTGCCCGGACTCATTATCACCTGCGTCTTATCACCTTGTTTGTCTCTGATTGCATTCATCTGTTTCTCATCACCCTGTTAGTCCCTGTCTATTTATTCCATGTTCTAACACTCACTCAGTGCGTAGTTTTGTTGGTGTCCACTGCATGTCTGAGCATTTACCTGGTTTCTGTATTTTGCTTTGTTCCCTGCCTTGTATGTTTTGTTTATTTGGATTGCCTACCGGGACTTTGACCTATTGTTTACCTGTTTGACCACGATTCTGGATTACCCCTTTATATTATAATAAAAGCTGCGTTTGGATCTAAACTTGCCTTTCTCAGAGCAGTGATTCGTGACAGAAGTTACATTTTTGAGGAGGTGCGCCTCAGGCTACAGTGAAGGGTACGCGGTATGGTACTATGCGCGGCTGTGCGTATGCTACGCCGTACCTACTGCGCGCACCCTACGCAGAAGTATAAATTGGCCTTTACATGCATGTGTTCAAGTTGTAAAGAAATTGCATTTCATGAGATATCACATGACATCATGAGAAATTAAATTGAAGCTTTTCTTGAAAAATTAATAAACGTTTTTCCAAAACCAAATGAAACTAATAAGAATAAAAAGAGAAAATGTATTTGAATGTGGCATATGTGTTATAGTATGTTAACTGTCAGTGTATTGCACACATTTATAGCTTTGTCGCTTTATGACATTTTATAGTAATAATTATTAATTAGGTATTATTCCAAAGCTTAAACACACATACTTATATCTATGAACAGTTTTGAAATTGGACATTGCATTATAGTGGAAACGGTTCTTTAAATCTTTCAGCAGGCTCAAGTTTTGGAATATCAACTTCAAATTTGGATCACAACTTGGTTAGACATATGCCTTTGATTTTCTAGCAATTTTAGACTCCAAATTATTTTGGAAAATGTTTAGTACATTTGTTTTACAGTAAACTTCAGTAAACTTTTACATCTGCTTTTTTCTTTTTTTTTTCTTATTTGTTATTGACCCATTTATATATATCACACAGGAAGTCCAATTTCCACACAAACACACAGACCTGCAGCTCTTGGATGGTAATTCTGTGGTAGAGTAACTTCTGACTGAGGCGGTAGTGAAGAGGGGACGTGGCCACAGCGAGAGTTGTGGACAGAGATACGTAAAGACCACAGTGCTGAGTGGTGTTATTGGAGAGAACACCCAAGAGAGCCAAATACTGACCACAGGACGAATAGAATGGGCGCAAATACTGAGAAAGAGGAGCAGAGACAGACAACAAAAGAGATGTTATCAAAATACCAAACAAGCCTGTATAATAATGCTTTATGAGCATTAGCCACACTAGTTATTTGTCAAATCTGGTGCTAAATTGAACATAAAATACCTACCCGGGTACTAGCTTTGGATTTATTGGTCCTGCTGTTCCAGTCAATAGGGAACTGAAAATGAGGCTCGTCAATCTATGGAAATGTAATCAGACATACTTAAACAACATTGAGGACAAAACAATCTCGAAAACAAAGAAAATGGACCAAAATATTGAGGATTTGTGTACTCAGGGGTGTAATAAAAATTACTTCCCAAAATTACATAAATCTACGTTAACACTAAAATTAAGTCATTGTCCCATAACATTAGCAATGTTTGACAATGTAAAGAGTGTCATTACGGTGCGATTTTAATCATGTGAATATTTTCTAGAAATAAAAAATCCACATACAGCATATTCATTTTTCATTGATACTTGCACCAAACAACACAATAAGATGACATTTAAAAATACTAAAAGTAATTTAAGCTCCTTATTATGTAGCCGAATCTGTGCTGGTTTGTATTGGCCGCCTCCAGTTTTCACTTTGTTTTGCCTCCAGCTAGCGCCGTGACGTAACTGTGACGTCGGCGCAAAAGGGGTCTATAAGGTAGAAATATTTTTACGCGAATATATAAAAATAGTAAACATAGTACGAAGATGTGCATAGTAAAAAAAAAAATGGTGAACGCTTGAGAAAATCAGACCAATCATAAGGGCTATCACAATGTTTTTATTTTATCTGTCAGTAGCCTACGTGTACGTCTCGTTTTTTTAAACCGCACTATCATAAAATAAATAAACTTTTTCTGTTTTCTCTGACTGAAAATATCTGTAGCCTACTGGGAGTCGAGAGAGTGCTAAAGCTCATCAGGTCGTATTTTTGGTAGCATATATTTGTAGAAATTATCATTCTTTCTAAATGTGATGTAACAATGTCCTGTAACTACCAAATAAACAGAAACAGACGCGACAGAAACAGACGTGATCACAGCAGTGGGCGTTTACACTGAAATCTCACAACCGACACGCCCCTCCAAACAGAGCTTTCAAATCAGAGGGCTAAAATCAGGGTAGAAAATGACCATTTATTTCTAAATTATGACAATTGTTTGATGTAAAAATTACTAACATTATAACATTCACCTCAAGAAACATTATAATAAAAAAATGTAGTTCATGACCCCTTTAACAGTTTTGAAAAGAGCATTATAGAGATGCACCGGACGTTTTTTGCTCTAAACACACAATCGGCAACCGGGTTTTGGTTTTATTTTGGCCGATCTATATTGTGGACTTGAACACAAATCCAAAAGGTAATGGAAATAAGGTGATGGAAATATGGGTTTGGAAATATTACGAAGTCTATAAACAGGACATTAACAAAGGCCATAGACGGAACACGCTGAAGACGGGCCCAGAGAGAACAAAGGCATTTTCTTTCCTCTTACCCTATGCTCTCACCTCTGTGTAATGGCAGTTTATAAGCGCAGTACTGGTTTGTGTACAGTGGTAACGAAGAAAACGCTATATTGCTGCTGTTCTATAAGCGCCACCTACTGCCAGAGAGTGAATTCGCATTTTCATTCCGTCTGTCTGCTGTTTTTGTTTTGTGTCTTATGTAGCTTATGTAACTTATGTATAATTTCACAAATCGAGTCAGACTATTCTGAAAACAATTCATGTCATTTGAAAGATGTAGCCTATTCAGTCAAATCATTTTGTTCCAAAGGAATGGACAATGATCCACAGTTTAGCCCAAAAAGCTAATTAAGTTAATTCAATAAAAAAGGAGTTTTGAAAAAGTGACACAGACATTGAGAAATAGGTCCTACCTAATAAAAATAAATATTTAATTAATTAGTATTAGTGATCACCTGTATGTAGTGTTGATTGGAAGCAATTTCCCCTTCACCAGAGTCTGGCCCTACATACACACTGAAGAAAGGAAACGTGGAGTACTGGCTCATCAGCAGGGTGAGGGTGGTGTTAAAATCTTTCTGATTCCATTCACCTGATACTGCCCAACCACCTAACTACACACACACACACACACACACAGACAGAGAGAGAGAGTTGCGGAGAGAGAGAATAAAATACAAAAATACATGATGCAACATAAGTGTACTTTTTTCTTTTTTACTTTCTCTTATCCTACAAAGGGTGTGTACCTGCTGGAGTAGTGTGAGGAAGGGTTCTGAACCCACTATCTCTGGAGATTCTGCATCCATGCAGGTCTTGAAGAACTTCTTTGCTTTCTGTTCTGCAGCACTCATTGAAACACCCTCCTCAGGAGACTCTGATCACACAGACACCATACAGATTGAAATGGCCAATGCCTTGCAATTATATCATGTTGATCAAAATAAGTTCAAATATTCTTTTGGTTTTGGATCAGGGGTTATCTGGCCCCCGAAGATCCACTTTCCTGCGGAGTTTAGCTCAAACCCAAATCAAACTCACCTGAACCAGCCATAGGCGGAAATCGCGGGGGGGTCGGGGGGGTCAGGACCCCCCCTATCTGAGGGTTGTCCCCCGCAAAAAAAAAAACATTAAAATATGTGTATTGTAAATAATGTAATGATATATTCTTAAAATAATTAAGAAATAAAATAACACAAATGCAAACGGGGCAATATCGAAAAAAGCGTTCTGTGCATTGGTCCACTGCCTCCGTCCCTTTTACCTCAGACGCCTCCGTCCCCTTCCGGTGGCCGGAGAGAAAAACATAGTTTTTGAGTAGTTGTGGAACACCAGTAAAGGGGTCGCACACCGGACGAGAAGCGTCGCGTCGCGCAGCGCCACGTCTTTAAAATTCGAACACATTTTCTCTATGAGTGTACACACACCGGCGGCGCCGTTCGCGTCTGTCCGCGGCGCCAGCAACGGCTCAGTCAGGACCGTGTTCAAAACCCTGCTGCGCCACAGAGCGCCATTTACATAGTTTTATATACATTTAAATTATTTTTGTCTCAAATTGTGCTGACGGATCCTGACTTCGCCTATGCTGCAATATGCATTTAGTTTTGCATTTATTTACAGAAATCAGCTGCTTGAATGCAATTGCTGGTGTTATTGGATTTTTCAGGTGAGATTCTCAATTCATTCAGTAAACGGATGCTCTGAGGTAAAGTTTTCAGAATGCAAACTCAGCAACGATTATATTTAATTGTACAGTACAATAATAACTTAGAACAGACATTATCTTTCATGTCATTAAACATTACAATATTGCTGGCCATAGACTCACTGATGAGAAATCCGGGTGCGCTGTGCATTTATATTGTAACGCTTTCACTGTGATTTAGTTGGTTATATCATTTAATTATAGTTAAATAATGAGTCAATGAATGAAATGAAATCGCTGCGCTGCGTGAGGAGAGTATGTAACAGATTCGCCGCTGCTTAAACCAGAAAGAAACTTTAAGAATTATAATGAAATGGTCTCCATGCTACACTAGTAAGGCTTTCCTCTGTATGTTTTTGCCTGTATTATTGGTGTCCCCTTCAAAATTTGCTCTTGAGAATTGTTATGTTTATTGTCCCCCCCAACATTTTGATGAAATTTTCGCCCCTGGAACCAGCTAGTCAAGCACTACAGGATTACTAGAAAGCTACAGATATGTTAGTTTGATCAGGGTTGAGGCTAAACATTGGAGGACAGTGGTCCTCTAGGAACTAAATTTGACACATGTGGCATTATGCCTGGTACGCATTGTACAATTTTGGGTTGTCCCAGACGAAAGATTTACGTGGTCGTGGCTCTGAAACAGTGGTCCTACGTCACACAGTAAGAGCGGTTCAAAGACAGTCGTTGTCGCGGTCTTGCAACCATAGATCGCCTGCGATAATTTTGTGTGTTTATTGCTACGACCAACATCTGCTGACTAGCCAACGAAACTGCAGCATGAAATGGCGTATTGATCAACGTGGTGCTAAAACTTAAACTACTCACCTCAAGCTCCATTTACAAAATTGGCACTTTTCCTTAAACTTTTCCTTAGCCATGACCACATCCATATTCTCCACTTCCGCTTAGCCTACTCTTCTTTTTCTTTCAGCGCAAATAAAAACTTTCCCTGCCAAAGTGCGATTCATCTTACTCTGTTTGTTTAACAACTGCGCATACTGATGATGTTTAGTCTTCTGTACTAACTTGCGTCGTATTCAGTCGGTGTCATCATTGTACAGTCTACATGTCATACATCAAAAATTACTTTCCAAAACTACATAAATCTACGTAAACACTAAAATCAAGTCATTGTCCCATAACATTAGCAAAGGTTGACACCCAACAAACCCACCTCTTTTTTTAAAAAAGTCTGATGATGTTTTAATCTTCTGTACTAACTTGCGTCGTATTCAGTCGGTGTCATCATTGTACAGTCTACATGTCATACCCAAGTTTATTAGATCCATATCGTACAGTGTTATTTGTAATGATCTTATAGGATTGCCGAAATCACACCGTCTGTAGCAGGCATTAAATACAAAAGGTTGTCATAATAACTGTTAAGCATATTTTCAATACATTTCTGTTTGATTTTTTATTTTATTTTTTTTTGTAAATGTGTCCTGAATTGATGAATTGCTCTTAGGGGAATCTTGACTTTCACCATTGAAGGGGAATGTGTGAAGCGTTAGATTTTTATAAGTTATTAAGTTATTATTAAGCTATTAAGTTATGCGATGTGGATGATAATTTGTGGCCCGGACCGGAAAATGTATACATGCCATACAGATAAAGTGTGCATTTTCAATCATTGTTATTAAAACCATTGCTATAGTTTACATCAGGAAATACCGACAAAGTTCACTGCTATATTAAGCATCTTGTTTGTGAACAATGACACAAAGGACTTTCGGACGGCATTAGCATAAATATTGATATTTAACTTTTGTGAGATGAACTAAGGAATTGGAGCAATTTACATGCTTTTGCAGGTAATCCATTGTGTGGTACTGTTTTTACAAATTGTTTAAAAAATGCAATTGCAAATGTTAACGATGATTCAAGAAAAGAAGAGACAATGATACAACTAAAAATAGAATACATAGAATAATGATGGATGGATGGATGGATTAACATATAGTGCAAGTGAATTAAATATAGACAAAATTATTGATAGAATGAATGAAAGACTGACAGAATGATAGATAGATAGATAGATAGATAGATAGATAGATAGATAGATAGATAGATAGATAGATCACTCATCACCAGCTGCAGCCTATCATTCCATTCTACTTAATCTCACCCATTTCTCATCTCCATTGTCAGATCGTTGTTTGTGATGTCCGGTGTCAGATCCCTCTGCGTTCCAGTATCCTTCGTTGTTCCTGCACTGTCAGAAAAAAAGGTACGAAAGCTGTCACTGGGGCAGTTTCAAAAAGGTACACTTTTGTACCAAAAGGGTGCATATTGTACCATGAAGGTACCAATGTGCACCCTTTAGGTACAAAAGTGTCCCATGAAGGTACCAATGTGCACCCTTTAGGTACAAAAGTGTACCTTTTGAAAAGGTACCGCCCCAGTGACAGCTTTCGTACCTTTTTTTCTGAGAGTGTGTCTGTTTCCC